>JAENRP010000390.1:0-12957 GCA_024741835.1 Diplocarpon mali | reverse complement strand
AAAACTCTCCTTTTTTTTCTTTTACCTTTAATAATAATATAGCCCTAGTTTAAGCCTTTTAATATATTAGTTTTCTCGCACTTAGGGTTTGCTAATGATTGATATGCTATTGCCTTAACCTATATTGTTCTATATTCTTTACTAATAGTAGTAGGGGCTACTACTTTTATTGTTTAGGACATATATAGAGACCTGAGATAGATAGGTCTCGTGATATATATCATATGATCGACGTAGGACGGTAGGAGGATAAAAGGGCCATCTTCTATATATAGAAACAGCGCGTATCGCCATAGTACTGAATATACCCTATACTTGGGACTTGTTCCTAATATCTTGTCTAAGAGAGCCCGCTTGTGGTGCTTCCTCCTCTTGTTTTTGGGTCTTCCCTTAGGCCTATTCTTGTGTTGTCTCCCCTCAGTTTTATACTATTATTAATAGTAAAATTATCGGTTAGGAAGCGGCATCTAAAGGGTTTAGGTATTACAATTGACCCTTCTTCCTTTATTTCCTCCTACTATTTATTACTTAATAATATTAATAAGAAGGAATTGT
Organism: Diplocarpon mali; assembly: GCA_024741835.1. Classification (NCBI taxonomy): domain Eukaryota; kingdom Fungi; phylum Ascomycota; class Leotiomycetes; order Helotiales; family Drepanopezizaceae; genus Diplocarpon; species Diplocarpon mali. The sequence goes on along the minus strand of JAENRP010000390.1, from coordinate 12,402 downwards.
TCCATTCAATCGGCTCTAACGCTTTTAAGGCTTCGGGATCAGCTTTGAATTTTATAGCACTTAGAGATGCCTCTATTATTAATAGGTTGGATTTGCATATCTTTAAAGAGATAAAGAATTGATTATTAAAGTAGATTAGAAAAAGATCGATATCTTTTACTATATAAAGAAGTTTAAAGTATTTAATAGTTTCATTAATATCAAATCCTTTATAATTAAGATTATAATAAACCGAAAGAGAGCGGATATAAAGGTCGCAAAGTCTTCTCCCTTCGATTCCTACGCTAAGAAGATACTATCGAAAGCGCGTCTTTATTACAAAGGATACTTGAATATTATATCGTTCTTTAAGCTTAAGGTTAAGAATAACCGATTGAGGCATATTGCTATAATTACAAATATCCTAATTAATAGATTCCTCTTTGCATTCTCTTTCTTATAAGATAAAATAGTCTCGCTTAGCATCTAAGAGACTAGGTTCTTAACTTCTATAATTATTAAAGAATTGAATAATATCTATAAGGGTAAACTCGTTTAAAATAAGCTATTAAATCTATCTAATAGCTCTCTTAATTATCTTTAGAGTAATAGGGATAGGGTCTTCCCTTATATTATTATTTCTAAAACAGTTATATATAGATATAAAGAAGTTAAGAACTAGCTCCTTTAAATTATTAAGGAAGGAGTCTAAGCAAGCGCGCAATCCTTTAGTTTCAAATTGTAAATTAGCTAAAGTAGCTATTAAATGATCTATCCTTTTTAAAGGTTAAGCTAAAATAGGTCGTTCAACTAAAGGAAAGTCCTTTAAAGATTCCGAAAATTGTAAAGAGGCTGCGCTAAGCGTTTAAGCAGTTTGTTTAATAGCGGTTTCTAGAATTATTTTAGCAAAAGGCAGGTTAGGTCCAGTTTTAAAATTCTTATTTCTAACTCTTAGTTTAAGACCGTAAGTTAAATTATATAGTTTAGCACTTATTATATCTTTAGATTAAGAAGCGAATTTTAAGGTAAGCTTAATTATAAATAATTAATTCCCTTCTTTATTATTAAAGAAATCTCGTTTAAACCTTAGTATAAGAGTCCAGTTCTCTTTTAAAATAAGCAAACTATAAGTAGAAGCGCAGAGCCTTAGTATATTAATAATAGTACTATTAGGTAGGGTAATATCTATAGCCTAATTTGATCTTTTTATAGTCCTATTAGCTGCTATAAGTACTGCATTAGATAAGCCTATAAATCTGCAATTATGAATTCGATTGCCTTAGAATTTTACTACTCCTTTTTAAATAATAAAGAAATTAAGAATCTAAATAGCTCTAGCTATAAGAGTATTTTCCTTAAGAATTTTTAATAATACTCGCCTTCTATTATTAGAATTAATATTTATTAAGAAGCGCGAATAAAACAGGAGTCCTCTCTTATTAGTAGCTAAATTATCCAATTATCGAATAGATTCTTCCCTTTTATCTTAATCCATTTTAAAAGTGTTAGCCAAGGTTATATATTAATTAGCATCGGCTAAGAATTCCTCTTTAAAGATTCCCTTCAATCTTAATTCTTTAATTAGGAAGTCGTTAAATTGGAGAATTCCAAGGGCTACTTAGGTTGAAAGGTTATTAATAGCATTCGCATAAGCTAAAAGGAGTTTTTATTACTCTATATCTCTTAAGGCTATATAGGTCGATTTAAAGCTCTTTAATAATGCAATAGCTCTGCCATTTTAAAAGAAGTTTATAACTAGTGCTTATTTATCTCCTATTATAGTAGATAAAACCCTTTATAAGTTCTTTAAAGGCATATTATTTATAAAAGATAGGGAGTATAAATAAGAGAGTTTAATAGGGTATAAGAATTAAAAGGGCATATAAGCTGCAATAGGTTTGCTATATATATATTAAGGAAATTAGACTTTTTATTTATTATTTAAGGAAAGTAATAGGAATGCTATAATTAAAGGCTAATATTAAGAATATAAAATAAGTTAGAGTAAGTAAGAATTTAAAGTGATCTTAAAAGATCTATATCCTAAATAATAAAGGAGGCGACCTTGCTAAAAATATAAAAATAAGGATTAAAGGAAGGTAGGATAATTAATAGGCTAGGAAATCGTTTAGTATTCCCGTTTGCGTTCTTCGGATATTTTAAGAATAATAACTTAAAGTCGCAATTAGTTAGGTATTTTAATATTCTTTACTTATAGGACCGGCTTATAGGTTAAATTAGAAAAATCTTAGTCTTTGTCTAAGGGTTCAAAATTGCTTATATTACCGTCGGTTCCTATAGAAGATTCAGAGGTTATATCAATTTCTAATTCATCTTTTAAAAGGAATAAGGTCTAGTTGCATTAATAAAAGCGCTTTAGTCAATTAGCTATAAAGGTTCCTTTAATATCGATTCTATTAAGTTCCTAAAGAGAATAGTATCCCTTTTCTTTCTACTTAGACTTAACCTTAAATAGGCCAAGCTATCAATAGTCAAGTTTAGTATTTACTAATATATTAATACTTCTTATAATATTATAGATTAGGATAAGATTATCTTTTTAAATAGGGTATATTTTAAGTACTTTAGAAGTAGCCTATACTTCCTTAGCTTTTTCCTAATATTATTTCTTTTATAAAATGATTTCCTCTATATCCATATCTTAAAGCTTAAGTTGTTAGCATCTTATTATAAGTAAATCGGAATAGTTCTAAATTTGACTATAATCGAATAATCTCTAAATAGGCCATTAGGATTTAAGAGGTAGCTATGCCTCTTTACTATAGATAAGGAAAAATAGTATAACTTTAGTTAGTTTATAGATTATCATTTAATAAGTAAAGAGTATTTTATAAAAGTGTTTTATCCAATTCTTAAATCCTCTATAGGTAACTTTAAATAGCCTATTAAGAATATTGCAATATCCTTGCTCTACTACTCTATTAGCTTTCGAGTTATATACTAAGATTTAAACCTATTTAATATTATATTTTTATAAAAAAGCTTTAATTACTCTTTTATTTTTAAGGCTCTTATTAATAGTTAGTCTGCTAAAAAGTCTATAGTAATAGACTATATCTTCTTAAAGGAACTTTGCAATAGATTCAAAGTTAGCAGATTTTAAAGGTTATCCTTTAAGCTATCTTAATAGGTCTTCCTTTATTAGAATAAAATATATAATCTTATTTTCAATTATTAGTACTTATATAATATTAAGACTGACTTTATAAAAAAGGCCTAATAGCTAGGTTAGGAATAGGGGATTCTCTTTATAATTAGGTTTTCATTTCTAATAAAGGATACAACTTTTTATAAAAGCTTTATAGTCTTTAAAAGAACCCTTTTAAAAGAATTTCCTTAAGAGTTGGTAGTAGGTAGACTTAGCTCTTTAATAGCTAGTTTCCTTATAAATATCTTAAATAGCCTTAGCCTTTAGTTTTTTATTATTTAAGTAGAGTTATATAAGGTATAAGTTATTACTTCTTTTAAATAATCGTTTTCCTTATACTAGATAAATCAGAGCTTTAGCTTTGAATTTCTAAAAATCCTTAAGAGCAACTGTCTTTAGTTATTTAAGTGTAATTAAAAATTTTGCGATTTCTTTAAAGTTACTTAAGTAGTTAGGTGATAAAATTCTCTCATTTGAATCGTAGGCTAAGATTAAAAGTTAAGTCCCTTTAAAGCAATATATCGATAGATAATCAACTTCATTTTCTACTTACTTATTAATATCTATTTTATCTTCTTTAATTAAATTAAAGGGGTAGGGGTAAGTTCTTCTTAAAAGGCCGTTTACAGTAGTATTTTTCATTTTTAGAATATATTTGACTTTAAAGTCCATTAGTCTTATTTAAGTAATCCATTTTATTAGTAAGGCTTTAGGTAGGTCACTTGCAGCTCTATTCAATTATTTTACTAGCACTTTAGCATTAGTTTTAAAGATGAAGTAAGTGCTATAAAGGTCGCTTCTTATCTTTTTCATTGCTTTTAAGGCTCCTTTGCATTCCTATTTAATAATATTATACTTTATCTTCACTAGATTCTAAAGACCACTTTTAAAGCAAGCTAAATGTCTTTTCTATTAGCTATCAGCTTATTAAAGGATAGTACCCTATTTGATTAAACTTATATCAACTATTAGTATTATTAGCCTAGCGTCGGCTTTATAATCTATTTTAATTAAATATAGCGCTTTAAGTAACGCTTGCTTTAATTATTTTATAGCCTTTATTTAAGGTTCCTCCTATTGAAACTCAGCCCCTTTTTAAAATAAGGAGTAAATAGGTACTACCTTTTTAGCAAAATCCTTAATCTAAATGCGATAGTATACTATAATGCCAATAAACGCGCGAGCTTCTACCATATTATCATACCTCTTTTATTTATCGATTTTAAGTACTTTAGCCCTTTAAGGACTTCGGCTATTAGAATCAGTAATGAAATTAACAATTTCTATTAATAGAAGATAGTATTATAACTTCGGACCGACTATTGCTCTTACCCTTTCGAATCGTATAAGCACTTAGTCTAAGTTCTAAATATATTCTATTATAAATTACTATATATTAAGGAGAACTTCTTTATAGTTGTAGAATGATCTTAATCCTTTTACTCTTATATCATTTATATAAAGGAGCATAATATTAGGTATATAATCTACTAGTATCTTATAAATTACTTAGATAAATTGAGCGATCGAATTTATAGCCTCTTAAGGTAATCTTATTATTTAAAGTAGCTTAAAAGGGGTTTAAATTGCTATTATATCTTTTGATTTAATATTAAGAATAAATTAGTTATATTTAAAGAAGAAGTTAATAAAAGAGCTATAGGTTAATCTTGCGAATTTATTTAAGAACTCATCTATATTTAAAGGAATATTAGCGTCTTTAATAGTTACTCGGTTTATCTCTACTACTACTATTATTAATCTATAAGTTCCTTTCTCTTTCTTAGCAATTAGGAACCATTTATTCTTATAAGGGCTATTATAAAACTTAAGAATACTTTGCTTTAGCTTATCCTTTAATATTTTGATTACCTTTTCTTAAAGAGCTTTAAGGACTTTGAATATTTTTTCTTACTAGGCTTTATAAGGTATTATCTTAATTTTAATATAAGGCGTGACCTCTTCTTAAATCTGGCTAAGTTCTATTTAATTAAAAGCTAAGGCGTCCTCTCGATTTATTAAGGTTTTATAAAGTAGTTTGCATTCTTACTCTATTAAGTCTTCTTTAATTTTCAGTATATTAAAACGTTCTTTTATTAGCTAATATCCGATAGGTTTATTAGAAAATCTACTTATAATAAACTTATTAAATTTACCACCTAGCTTTAAAGGTCGAAGCTTCTTATCTTATTTAAACTAATTATCTAGTCCTTTAGGCTTTAAGCTATTAGAGGTTCCTTAATCTACCGGTTGTACTTTATTAGCCTTACTTTTATATATAATTCGAATATTAGCTAGTACTATGCTTCTTTACTTCTTTCCTTTTTTATCAAATCTTATAAAACAGTCCGAATTTTCCTTTTTAAAAATAAATAAAAGATTTTCTAAGTTGTTAATTTAAAGTATATAAATAGAAATATTATTAGTAATTTTATTATTTTTCACTTATAGGTCTAGCTTATAAGTGGTTTTTAGATTTTTTAAAATAATTAAAGAATTATCGAAATTTATAAAACGAACTCTCTTTTCCGCCTTATTTTTCTTTTTTCTTAATTATTAATCTAATAAAACGCTAATTGCACTATTTTTCAAAATTCCAGATTTGACTCCTAGTTTAAGACTATAAGTTAAATTGCTATTATTTAAAATCGGCAAACTTACCTTTCTTTTGCTATAACTCCTTGCTAAGTGCCTTCTTTTATTAGCATTAAGCTTAGCCCTTATATTAGCTAATTGTTTCTTAAAATCTTATTTTAAAATTTAGCTATATCTCTTATAATAACCATTTGTCCTTTTAAAGATCGATCTATATTTTAAAGATTAGCTTTTATAAGACTATCTTTAGAATAGTTAAATATTAGCTAAGATTTTAAAATAAAAGACATTCCTAAAAGAATATCATTTGAAGAATTCTCTATTATTAGAAAGTTAGTATAATTAATAATTCCTTTAACTTTAACCTTTACGTTTTTCACCTATCTATTAAAATTGTATTTCGATCTAAAGACAGTCGAATAAATAAGGAGTCGATTGCTAACAATTGTTAATTAAGCCATTTCTACTACTTTTCTAATTATTGTATTAACTTTTGAACTATAATCGATTAAAGCCTTTGCTTTAACTAATTCTTTTATAGAATAAATAATAATAGGGCTTTTTATTACAACTGCTAAATAATTTCAATTGATATTCTAAGATATTAAAGCTATTACTATAATATTATAGTACCTTTAGGTTCCTTTATCTTTTATAATCTAAAGACATTTGATTAAGGCTAAGTGCTTTTTAAAGTTCTTTTATATTATAATTTCTATTTCCTTATTATTATTCAAATCTTTAAAAGCAATTAGGATATACTTTCCTAGTACTTTATTAAAGCGTTTAATTAAACTAAATAGGTCTTTAAATATAAGGTTAATTTGCTAAGTTATAATATTCTCTATAGCTTTCTCTATTGCAATTGAACTAGCGTATTTATCGATGAATTTTTCTTATTTTAATATCTATCTCTTTCGCTTAAGGTTAAGGGTCTGCGTAATAACTTCGACTTCTTAATCTTTAAGCTTAAAGCCATCTTTATCTATTATATCTCTGATTAATTTATCTACTATATTGGCTTTATCCTTATCTACTACGGTTTTAGATTATTAAGTATCTTTTAACATTTGGACTTTATATTAAGATTCTTAAGTTGTATATATTGATTTCTAGACTTTAGCTGGTTTTATTAGTATTAAGGAAGTGGTAGATCTAAAAAGACGCTAAGTATTCTAAGGGTTTTTAAATATAAAAGTAGTATTAATATTAGTAGATATATTATTATTAACCTATCCTAAGATAGAGATACCTTTAACTTCTATAGTTATTTGATTAAAAGCTAGGTCTTTAAGAACTCCCTTAGGTAGGTTACTAGTTGGACCTATATATATATAAGTTAGAATTTTAGTATTTATATCTATAATATGCTATCGTTCGACTAAATTCTTGTCCTATTTCATACTATATATTATTATTTAAATAGTTTATAACTATAAGCGATTCTGGTACTTTTTAATAGGGATAGCTTCTAGCCTAGGATCTTTAATGTAAAGCATCCCATACTTATTAATATATATAATCCTAGTATTAATAAAATGATAGAAAAGAGGGCAATTGTTATAATACTTATATAAAGTGCAGTTAAGTTCTTTATTATTGCAAAAGTTGTAGGTTAATTGTCTTCTATTACTATTCCCTTAATACCTTATAGCATTAATATTAGTAAAGTACTAGTTAGGATTAATTTCTCTTTCTTTAATCAATTATTAAGTTCTTATATTAGCTAATTATTCCGAATGATAAGAAGTAAAAGTCTAGTAATAAGAACTATTATATTAGCTTATAGTAGCCGAGTTTTACCTATTATTAAATTAAAGAATATGCTATTTTTCCTATAAAAGATTATTAATCCTAGTTTCTAAGCTTTAGATTTAGAGTTTTATAAATTAGGTCTTAAGTTCCTTAATTCTAAGGTTAGATCTTACTCTTAGGTTAGGCCTATAAGTGAAAGGTATGACTACTAGGTTCTTCTTTGCCTCCTTTATAACTTCCAAAGCCTTTGAGTATTCTTAGACTAAGCTCTTAAGGTCTTTAGTATAAGAGGGAGTAAGGGCTTTTTCCTACTCTATAGCATTAATAGTTCTCTTACTAAGATCTGATTTTAAAGCAAAGGCTGCGAATTCCTTAAATAAGGCAAAGGTTATAAGGTCTTGCTTATTGATTTTAAAATGCTTAATAATCTTATTTTAAAGTCTAATAGGTAATCTAAGTAAAAAAAGGCGGCCTCTTTCAACTTCGCTAAGTATTTTTTAGCTAATTAAGGTATTTGATATATAAGTAAAAGTCTAATAGTAGTTCTTAAGTTCCTTAGGAGTATAAGTGATTAGAACAAATTCCTTTAAGAAAGCTAAGGTATTGCGAATCTACTATTTATTAAATTTGCGGAATTCAGATTTAAAGGCCTTAATAAAGAGTTCTTATAAACTATAAGTTTTCTATTTAAGGAGGGATTTGATAATATCTTTACTTATATAGTTATAGTAGTAAGGAAGTCGAGAAATCATATCCTCTTATATAATATTAAAATCATAATAAGTTTCCTTATATTACTTAAGGAAATTAGTAATATTAGCGCTTATAAAGTAAAGAGCGCTAAAGGAACTAAAAAGGGGAAAGTGACTAATAATAGCCTTAAATGCGGCTATTATTATTTTATACTAACTGTTTAAGTTAATAGAATCTATAGGGGGTAAAGGGGAAGCTTTGATATTGCAAGATTAATTGCTAAGAGGAGTACTTTAAAATTCAAAAGGGCTTAAAGAGCATTTAGAATCTAAGTTAATCTTAAAGTGATTAAGATAAGTTTAAAAAGATTTGGATAAAGGGTTAATGAAAAGTTTAAAATTATTATTATTATTAGTATTTTTAAGTATTGATATTAAAAAAGTAAGTAGTAGCCTTAAATTATTTAAGGATATCTTTTTATCCTTCTACTTATAGGCCAGGCCTAAGAGTAGAATTCCGAATTCTATTAAAAGTTTAATTTAAGTTTGCTAAGAGATTTTAAATAGGTACTAAATAGCTAATAGGAGTATTATAACTAATTGTAATAAGATAAGGTTTACTTAATTAAAGACTAATTTCTAAGATAAGGTTTATATCTAAGATTCTTCTTAGCCTTTAGGCTAATTCCTATTAGTCCTTAAAATAAAGGGGTCTTTAGAAACGATTCTAAGGCAGTTTTTAAAGTTCTATTAAGCTAAGGCGGCTGAATTATTAGATTCGGATTTCTAAAGATTCTAAGAAGGCACTTCTAATTAGAGTTTGCGCTTAGTATTACTTAAGTACTTGAAACTACTGCTATTTAAGATTGCTATTATAAGGTTCGCTTAACTTTTTATACTAGGAAGCCGAAAATTCCGAAAATCTCAAAGTTGAAGAAGAAAATAGGGGTTTTCGAAGCAGAGCCGAAAAGGGAAAATCTAAAGTTATTAATAGTTGCTAAACGAAAATCGATAGTTCTAAGTAACTAGGCGATTGAGGATAAGGTTTTTAGAATTAATCAAAATGTTATAAGTATTTCAAAGACGTATATTTTTTTTTTTTTCAAAAGGCCGGTCTCTTAAATATAAACTAAAAGATCAATAAGGTCGTATAGGGACGGAAATCTTAAGAAATCGGTCCCTGCGTAGGTCATTAATATAAAACAGAAGGGAGATAATATAAGAATAGGCCTAAGGGAAGACTTAAAAATAAGAGGAGGAAGCACTATAAGCAGGCTCTCTTAAATAAGATATTAAGAATAAGTCCTAAGTATAGGATATATTTAGTACTATGGCAATACGCGCTATCTCTATATATAGAAGATGGCCCTTTTATCCTCCTACTGTCTTGCGCCGATCATGTGATATATATTATAAGACCTATCCATCTTAGGTCTTTATAGTAGTATACCTTGCGAATCTCTAAGTATGCAAAGCTTTAAGGATAGCTCCCCCTTATTTTAAGATTTATTAAACTTAATTATTAAGGATATAATTACTTGCCCTAGATCTAGCGCGTATACTATCTACTGCTTTATTATCTATTTAATATACTTAATAAATATATACTCTTTACCTTAGTCTATTAGCTTCTTACTCTTTATACCTATAAGCTAGGACTTTAGGCTAATATAAGAGTAGCAGACGCTTTTAAAGACGCAGATATAGTCTAGGCTTAATTTTTATTTAAAATATGCCTTATATAGCAATATTCAAATACTATTAACTATTAGTCTACTACCTATTCTATTTCGCAAGTATACATCTGCCTTAACCGCAAGGTCTTAGAATTCCAATAGTAGGTTAATATCTTATAGTAAAATGCGATAGTCAGTCTCTACTTACTAGATGCTTCACTTAGCAATACTATTCTAATAGGAACCTTTATATATTATAATTAATTTATAGCAAACTCCTTATTTTACCTATTTATTAAGCTTTGCCCTAATCTCTAATGCGTTATCAGACCTAATAGCTATTAGCTTTAATTAGGTCTAGCGTTCCTCTATCACTTTCTAAGTTTCCAGCTTTTCTATAAGCTCAGATTTAGTCTTAGCGCAAATAGTCTATATCTACTAAGTTGTTGAGATAGGTGATATAGCTATTACTCCGATGTATTATCATATGACCCTATTGCTTAGTCAGTAGGATATTGATACGTATATAGCTGTAGGGAAGAAAGGGGTAACCTTCCTTCCCTAACTCTTACTAATATATTGACTATCGACCTTTAAAAGCCTCCTTTACCTACTGCGCTAACTCACTTAAGCTTAATAGGTTATAAGCCCTAGATAGACCGATAATAGATTATTAACTTCCCTTAGAAAGCACTTACGCTATAACTATTAGTAGGAAGTTGAATAAGACTTATAGTAAAAGGCGAGCAATCGGCGAATAGGAGGTATAATTCCCTATTTAGCCAACCTATATTATAAGAGGTGTGATTCCTTGCTCTATAACCCCTTTAGTATTGCAAAAGGTATGATTCCTTGCTTTACTATATTTTATAGGAGGTGTGATTCCCTGCGTTATAGCTAAAAAAACCCTTTTCGATAAGAGGACTTCCTCCTTATTTAATACTTTTATAATACCTGCTATTTAATCATTTCGACTTTTCAATAAGAGGAGTACCTTTAACTATTTAATTTATTTGATTTTAAACGCAATTCTATTCGAAATAGCAATAGCTTCCGATTCTAATTAAAATACTAGACCTAAAGACCTTTAACTCTCTTAAAAGAACTAGCAACAATAGTTTGACGATTTAAAGCTTTACTTTAAAAGCAAAGGTATAGAAATAGCGATTTAAAAGACACTTATTAAATACGCAAAAATAGCCCCTTATACTCCTTCTACTAATTTGTCTACTTCTACTTTAATAGCTAATATAACTATTAAGGATTTGCTAAATATATTAAATAAGCTTAGCTTAAGAGCTTTAGTAGATAATAACTGAGAATCCTAAAGGCAGATTTTAAATATAAAAAAGGAGAAGGAGTATAAGCTGGCCTTAGTTAAATATAAGCTTAAGATTAATAGAGGTTTAAGCGATAAAGATTAAGATTTTATTTAAGTTTATAATAATATAAAGATAAGATAGGATACTTTAAAAGTAAAATACTCTTATACAATTGCCTTTTATACTTAGTATCTACTATAGTAGATCACTTTATTTTAATATAGAAAAGATAAAGATAGTAAGGATATAGATATAAATATAGACTTTGCTTAATCTATATTATATAAAGTAAAGAGGAGAGTAAAAGCTGCAGATCTTAAGATAGCTATAACTTTTAAGGAAACTTAGCTTTTTAATTTCTTACTTAATAGTCTCCCTTTTAAGTTTACTATTATAAAACAATCTCTTCTTATTTAACCTAACCTTAAGATCTATAAGAAGATTAACCTCCTTTGAACTATTAAGCAAGACCTTAAAGGACGCTTTAAATCGGCAAATGCCGTATTATAAGGCAACGATAAGCCTAAGAAGAGGAAGGAGCGTAGGATAAGCCCTTAAGCTTATCAAGGATACTACTTCTATAATAGTGCTTATAATATTACTAATTATAAAGTTAGAAGGCAATTGATTAATATAGTCGCTAGCTTTAATATTAAGAAGCAATTGAAGCAGAAGTTAAGAAGCAAACTACCCTTATCTTATTAAAGGCTATAACTATTAAGGAAAGGTAAAGGAAAAGGCTATTTAGCTAAAACTTTAACAAATACCTTTAATAATAATAGTAAGTTATTTAAACCTAAATCCACTTTTAATAATTTAAATGATAACTATAATAAAGATACTTATATTTTAAAAGCCGATCTTTATAAGATCTTTAAATCCAACTAGTATAATAATACTAGTTATATAGCATATATAACTAATAAACCTTACCTATTTAAAGGCCTGCTTATTAAAATAAAAAGGCACTTTATTAAAATTAGTAATAGAAGGTTATATATAAACTTAATAGGTATAATAGAAATGAATATCGCTAGTATTTCTTTCCTTTTATAAAATGTTCTCCTTATACTTAACTTAAGTATTAATCTTTTATTTAATTATAAGATCTATATAAAGTTAAATTATATAAGAGTTTTTAATAATCAATTTATATAATTTATAAATAATAATTATAAAGTGATCTTTAAAGCTAAAATCAAAGATAGACTTTA
>JAENRP010000389.1:0-38736 GCA_024741835.1 Diplocarpon mali | reverse complement strand
AGTTAAATTATATAAGAGTTTTTAATAATCAATTTATATAGTTTATAAATAATAATTATAAAGTAATCTTTAAAGCTAAAATTAAAGATAGACTTTATATTATCTTAAAGGTAATATTATAGAAATTGACTCTTAGGCCAGACCTATAAGTAGATTCCTTTAAGGAAAGTGCATTCTTTACCCTAATATAATTAAGCGAGGATAAGGAGAATAGATAGACTCCTAAGCTAGGATTGCAAGTAAAATTCGTAAAAATGACTCTTAAGCTAAGACTATAAGTAGATTATAAGGTATCCTTAAAGATGACTCTTAAGCTAGGATTATAAGTGAATTTGGTAGAAATAACTCTTAAGCTAGGACTATAAGTGGATTTTGCAAATTCGCTAATAACGACTCTTAAGCTAGGATCGCAAGTGAAATTTGCAGAAATGACTCTTAGGCTAGGATTGCGAGTGAAATTTGCGAATTTATTAGAGACAACTCCTAAGCTAGTGTCACGGCACGGTTGTACCATAGTCGCGACAAAAGCACGAGAACTGTTTAAGCAGAAACAGAGGCGAAACAGACTAATACAATAGATACGCCGCACCTTTATTATACCTTTCCTTTAGTAGATAGAATATGACTTATTAATAGAAAGCGACTTTTAAGAGTCGTAGGCTAAGGAGAGCATATTAGGAGGAAGGCTTCCTACTTTATATATACTCCTTAGCTTTAAATTCTATACGATTTAATAGCCTTGATCTTAGTGACTTTATCGACTTATGCCTTGCTTCTGCTATTATATAATTCAAAGCTTATATCCCTTCTGGCCTTATAAGGTAATATAATATACTTAGCAAAGGACTAGTACCCTCTTAAAGACCCTTTTTCCGACCGACTCCTATAATATATAGAAGCAACTTAAAGAACGGCCTTAACGTCCGGTCCCTTCTTAAACTTAAGAATCGAAAGAAGAGCTAGTAGACTTAGCTAGAATAATTGTCAATAGTTAATAGCTCTTAGCTAACTTTAAAAGAAATTGTAAAATCTATAAGTTAAGGCATTTCCTAACTATAGCCTTTAATAGGACGAAAACGTTATATAAGGACCTTTTACTTTAGGAGAATTAACCCTAAGATAATAACGCTAGTACCTCTTGAGTTAAGCAACCTCTCAATTAGAGAGGATACCCTTTAAAACCTTGCAAAAGACGAATCCCCTATATTAGCCGACTCTGCTAGCAAGCCTCGACCAGTCCTCTCTTTAAAATAAACCTTATATAATATAGAAGATATATTAACCTCTTTTAAATAAGAAGCCTTAATCTAACCTATCTCTTATACTAATATAAAGGCTAAGAGAGATAACTTCTTTATATTATTAAGGTTCCGAACTAAGGCAGGCAAGAGATCTACTATATATAAGGATCGACTAGCAGTAGAGAAACGCCTAGTGGAATACTACTACTAATATATTAAATAATAAGATTTAATAGTTTAAAGTTTTTATAATTATATTTAAAAGATAGAGGAAGCGATTATACCTATAACTATATAGTTATAAGAAGAGCTTAAAACAACTTAGGAGACTAGCGCGTATTAGAAGAACTTAGTAGAAGAGCAATAATATACGAACTTAGTCAGCTAGCCGGCTACCCCTACTTTATAAAGCCGACCTCTCTTCGAAAATCCCTATAGAGATCCTCTTACTGCTTAGCTTAAATAGCCTATCGAAAGGGAACCCTACTCTAATACCTCTGACTTTAAAAGATAGAGTCGAACCCTTAAACCTAATTGCTAAGTCTGCTTAGTAAAGATTAAGGATCTAAATCCCTTTTTAAGCAAAAGGGATATAAAGGTCAAGGACTAGATCTTTAATATATAGTAGAAGATAAAGGTTAATTATATAGAGTTCTTTAACAAATCGGTTGCCTTAGTATATGCTATTAGTTTAATAATAAGAGATGCTTAAAGCTTAATTTAAGATCGGCTTATAAAAGGATCTATTAGATAAATTAAAATAGCTGTATAGCTATTCCAAATCTTATAAAAGGCTTATAGAGTTAGTAAAGAAATTAAGCGATAGATAGCTAAAGACGATTAAATAAAGCTTAAATAGGGAAATACCCCCTTTATAGCCTTTTAGGCCGACTTCTATAGACTAGCTTCTAAATTAAGGAAGTCGACTAATAACTAATATAAGGCGCTCTAGGATAAGGTAAAAGTGTCTTTACTAAAGTAACTCTTTAACCGGAAGTTCGACTACCCTAAAGACTTAGCCGAATGGTTTATAAATAAGGAGAATCGACAACTCCGCCTTTTACTATAACGCTTTAATTGAAATGAGTATTAGGCTAAAACTTCCAACTAGCCCTCCTCTACCTCTTGACAAATAGGACCTATACGCTATAAACAAGCCTTAAGCCGTCCTTAAAAGGAATTGAATACTACCCTTAGACCTTTAGGACCTAGAGATAATAAACGCGCCTCTTATAACTGAACCTTAAAGACCAACGATACTTACTATAAGTATAGATAAAAAGGGCATTATAGCTAAGACTGCTTTAAATAATATAAGATTATACTAGTAGAGAAAGGCTATAATAAACTAGAAAATAATACTAAGACGATAGACGATATAAAGGAATTAGGAAACGAATCGCTTTAGGATTTTAAGTATTACTCCTAAAGCGCAATTGATACTAGGAATCGGTCGACCTATTTAAGCTAATTAAAGGCTAGCAATTTATAACCTAGTGCCGATTCTATTAGAAAGGGCGCTATATTGACCTAATAGCCCTAATAGACTATAGGGCTAATACCTTAGGAATCATTAATCGTAAGATACTCCCTTCCTTAACTATATAGTTAAAGCTATCGACTTATTACCTTAAGAGACCGATCCCCTTATAAGGATTTGATAGACAACTTAGTAAGGCTATTCGATAGGTTATATAAATAGATATTATAATTAATAAATACGACTTTAAAGGATAGTTCTTCTTAGCGGCCGACTTAGGCTTATATAATATGATCTTAGATTGCAAGTGGCTAGCCGAATAAGATATAATTATTGATTATAAAAGGAAGAAGCTATATTAGCCTAATGTTTATTAATTAGATTAATAGGACGCCGACTGGAGAGACTAGCGATAGCTTAATAAGACTAGTATCCTTAGACCGCCGAAAGCTCTTAAAGACCTCCCGATTAAGTCTAAGGATATGCTAATATAGGACTTCGATACTCGCTTAGCTAATTATAAATAATAAAAAGAGGAACTTAATATTAATACCTTCTAACTAATAAGTATAGATATATTGACAATCTTAGGACTAGCCTTTAAAGTTAGCCTTTATTAGATTAATATTAAGATTAGGTTAGTTATACTTATAGAACTAGATTACCTCTTTAAAAAAAGAGATAGGAGAACCTTTTATATCTAAACTTAATATAAAGCTATCGTTTGCCTATTAGACTTAGGAATAGACTAGACCCTAATTTATATAATAGAAGAGGAAGAACCTGACGCGCTTAATAAGTATAATGCTTTAGGACCTTAGGAGGCCTATGAGTTATATACTAAGTTACTACCCTTCCTTTATAACTTAGTTATATACTTCTTTAAAAGCGCTGCGAATACGCTACCTTTATTATAGCTAATTAATTATAAGATCGAGTTCGAAGGACTACTACTAATAATAAAAACCGCCTACTTATATAAAATAAGCGAGCCTAAACTTAAGAAGATAAGGGAATACCTTATAAATAATTTAAAGAAAGGATTTATATAACTATTTAACGCTGCCTTCTTATCGCCTATCCTATTTATAAAGAAACCTAAAGGCAGCCTGCGGTTCTATATTAACTATTAAGAGTTAAATAGACTTATTAAAAAAGACCAGTACTTCCTCCCTTTAATTATAGAAACCCTCGACCGACTTAGGAATGCGATGCTCTTTATAAAGCTTAATATCTGCTATATATTCTATTGTATCTTAATAGACCCTAATTCTATAATATAAGTAGCCTTTAAGATAAGGTATAGCTCCTTTAAACTAGTAGTACTCCCTTTTAGACTATATAATAGCTTGGTTACCTTTTAGCAGTATATTAATACTATCCTAATAGAATACTTAAACAACTTTTGCTTTATATATATTAATAATATCTTAATCTTCTTAAAAACTAAAAAAGAGTATTAATAATATATTAGATAGGTCTTAGAAAGACTACGCAAGGCTGGCCTATAGGTTGATATTAAGAAGTGCAAATTCGAAGTTATTAGCATTAGATTCTTAGGGTTTATTATTACTAACTAAGGAGTATAGGTCGACCCTACTAAGGTTAAGGTCATTAAAGAATAGACCCCTTTATTAATAAAGAAATAAGTGCAGTCGTTCTTAGGATTCTGCAACTTCTACTAGAGATTTATTAAAGCCTATAGTCGAATTGCGCGCCCCTTTAATTAGCTAATAATAAAGGAGACTAGCCTAATATTTATCTTAACTAAGGAATAATAAGATGCGTTTAAACAATTGAAAAAGTAGCTATTAAACGCACTTACCTTACTATACTTTAAAAACTATTGACTAACGAGGATTAAGACTAACTGCTTAGACCTAGCAGCAGCTGGAGTACTTAATTAAAAAGATAAAAACGATAAATAATAGTACCTTATTACTTTCTTCTCTAAAGGATTATAAAATGCGGAATCATATTATAAAATCTATAATAAAGAGATACTAGCGATTATACTAGCTTTAAAAGAATAAGACGCAGAGTTGCGAAGTATATTAAGCTTCCTAGTGATTACTAATCATAAGGCTCTAAAGTACTTTAGAATTAAAAAACTCTTTAATAAATGATAAATCCGATAGATGGATATACTCTTAAGATATAATTACTAGATCACCTATCACCTTAGAAAGGAGAATATAATAGCTAATATACTATTATAGAAAGACGAACTTATACTTATTTAAAAAGCTGTAAGAGAAGCTAAGAGAACCTATTAGCTTTTTAACTTAGCTAGTATTATTTAGGATCGTCTTATAATAGCTTTAATTGACCTTATAATACTTAAGGAACGCTCTTCTATTAATAATTTCCGAATAATAAAAGAAGTCCTTAACGCTAATTAAACTTATGAGTCGCTGCAATTAGAGCAAGAGAAAGCTATTAGAAAAGAGACTCCTTAAACCTTATTAAAGGATGGACTACTCTTATACAACAGAAGGCTAGTAGTTCCTAAAGAATTGGATAATCTCTATACCCGCTTACTTTACTAAATCTATAATAGTATATTAATAGCTTACCTTAATAGAACTAAGACTATATAGTTCCTTTAATACTACTACTAGTGGCCTATATACTATTATAATGCAAAGAGGTATATTGCTAACTATTATAACTGCCGACGTTTATATAAACCTTAAGATAAGACGCTAGGACTCTTTAAACTACTGCCTATCTCCTTATATATATAGGACGACTTATCTATAGACTTCTATACTCCTAGATCAATTAGTAATAGCTATAATACTATATTTATTATAGTTAACCGACTCTTTAAGCAGTATATCTGCCTACTAATAATAAAGAAGGCTACTGCGCGGACTGCTGCCTCCTTGTTTTATTAATATATCTAGAGGTTTAGAGGGAGCCCTCTTACTATTACTAGCGACTAAGGACCTTAGTTCATCTCCGACTTTATAAATAAGCTATTAATACTAGCATAGGTTAAGCTTTAGCTATTAACCTTTAAATATACTTAAATAAATAGATAGATTAAGATTATTAATTAGATAATTAATATATAATTATACCCCTTTATCAACTACTTTTAAGATAATTAGGCCGACTTACTCCTTGCGATAGACGCTACTAGCACTGCTTACTGAAATGAGTTAATTGGCCTCTCTTCTTTTATAGTCGATTACAGCTATAAACCCCGCTTGGATTTTGATTAGACCGCTTATACTATTAAGCACTCGAACCCTTATATGGTAGGGATTACGTAACTGGCGCCTTTGGCGCACAGACCCTATGGTTATAAGAGCTTCTTCTATAGCTTCTTTCCTCTTCTTCTAGATCAATCAACCACTATTATACAACTATAGATACATACTCCTTACTAGCGCCCTACGCAAGGATAAGAAAACGCTATACAATATCTTCGATTCAAACGCGTCCTTAATTAATACAAACAACTCAAGGTTCAAGCGCAGGGCTATATAACGCATCTATACAAATCGAAACTCAATAACGCGTCGATTCTACCTAGCGGCTATAGCTACTATTATACAAATAGCACCTATCTAACATTCACTAAGGATAGATTACCATTAGCTGTATAGATCTGCACTTTATAAAAGCAAATATCGGATTCAGCTCCTAAAGGGCCTTAAGAGATACATCTGCCTATCTGCTAACCCTAACTAGGCATAAGGCCACTTACTATACCTGGAATATAACCTAGACACTATACTATATTATACCCCCTTTGCACTTAAACTCATACCTGCATCCCGAATTTAAAAAGGGCACCTCTTAGCACTTAAAGTTACTAGATCTGGCCATTAGAATAGAGGGTCTAATATAGTAACCTCTACTAAACCGTTAATACTTTGCAATATTATATAGCATACAATAGATATCGTAGCTCTATATCTATCAAAGCTAGACGACCCTATAGATAGATCTACTAAGGAACGCCTAGTACCTTATAAAGCACTACCATATAAGCCCTTGAACTTAGATAAGTATCTAAACGACTCTTTAAAAGTAGATACCTTATTCCAAGAGCTAATAAACCAGATCCCTAATACTGCTGCAACTGCACCTAGCAGTACTCCTTCCCTACCCTTATAAGAGAGGAATCTTAAAGAAGAATTGCAAATGTTAGTAAGCCCCTCTAAAGATAAAGAATCATCTAAGACCTTATAAGAAAGAGGAGGAAGGTCGATAAAGGCTTAAGCATCTAATCAAGGAGTTAAAGAAGGTATAGAAGCTTAGACACAATCTAAGGCAACGTTAGAGAAGAGCCTATCCCTATTAGTGATATAATTCGGCCAGGAGTTTTCCTAAGAACTAGGAAGCTATAAGCTCCTTACGCTCTTAGGAATCGGATCGAAGACCTCTTAACTAAGGGAGTACCTTACTCAGAGCCTTCACGCCCAGCTTGCTAATCAAAAGGCTCTTAAATTCTTGCCTACCAAGCGAAAGATCTCTAAAGTAGTTACCTTAAACACTACCTAAGATCAGAAGACAGATATAGCATCCTTAAAGCTGCCGAGATTTGAAAGATATCAAGACTTCGATAGTAAAATGCTAGTAGAATTATAGCTAGACCGCCTTAATTATAACTTCAAGGTCAAGGGGCAGCCCTTCCCGCCTGCTCCTATATATCTAAGGGCTATCTTAATTCTTCTCTATAAGAAGGCCTCTAAGAAGTTTAAATCTCACCCCTAGATAAAAGCTATTATAGCAAATAAGCCTATAGCATCAGAAGAATAGAAGAAAGAAGTTATTAAGTAGCTAAAGTGCTAGTACCTTAATAACAACTGCTTAATTAAAGAGACGGATATTATAACCAATATAACTAATCTAATATAAGAAGAGAATGAAACCCTTGCAGTATACTACTTAAGGACTATAGAACTCTTAAAGCGCATTAGTATCAAGGACTTAGATAAGGCTTATGCGTTAGACCTAAATTATATACAAAAGGACTCCGATTGGTACATTTTAACTTCAGTTACTTTAATATTCATTAGAGGCGTACTAGATAATAAGCTCTAGTCTTATACGCTTAATAATAACACCTTGCTTATTCCGTACCTTTAGAAGACCTATAAGGTTCTATACCGCTTTTAGAAATCCATTAGAACTTAAGAGAAGGTTAAGGCTAAGATTGAGATACGCAAGTACTATCAGAAGCTTAAGAGTTACGTTAAACACTATGCCGGCGTTTTAGCTATTATAGCTCTAACTGCTTAGAACAAGCATTAGTATACCCTTTAGCAATAGCCTTAGTCAGATAATAAGCCTAAAGCTTAAGACCCTTAGCCTTAAGTTACTCAAACTTATTAGATAAAATAGGCGCTAATAGCTTAGTCCTTATCATTTAGTTCCTAAGGCATATAAGCTTTATTAAGCCAATTAGATAATAGAGCTCCTTAAAACTTAAAAAGGTAGTAAGATGCTTAGTATATATATAATTAGTACAATTCCTATAATAGCAGGTACCTTTATTCTTAAGTTGGGTCAAGTGCTAGCAGGGGACCTAGGGCTATACAAGGAAAAGGAGTATAATACTTTCTACTATTAAGGCCAGCCGCGGACTTTCAAAACCCTTTTATTAATAGAATAGTAACTTACAACTTAGCAAGAGATAGAGTACTTTATATAGATTATAGCATTTACAACTATATAAAGAGGGCATATCCTAATGCCCCTTTGCCTTATTAGGAGAGATCTTATCTAAAGGCTATTATCTATTTGAATTAAGATATCTCTGCTTATTATGCAGAGCTCTAGAACAAACTTAGATATATTATAAGAAGTAATGCCCTAGAGCCTCCTTAGATACTATTTAATGCTATTAGCTCTAGTACTAAGGCTATGATATTAGAAAAGTCGAGTAGAGCCTTAACCCCGAACTCCGAAGTCAATAGCATTTTATTAAAGGAATATACTTAGCTCTTAAGTAGGCAAGCTAAGCTTAATAGCTATATTAAGGATATAAGACCGGCAAAGCTTAAGTCACTAGTCTATAGGATAGATAGTCTTAAGCTAGATAAAGAGAGTAAAGATCTACTATATATTTATTCAAATGCAGCTAAAGCTAAGGCTAAGAAGAGGATTAGAGTTCAGACCCTAAGCGAAGAGGAAGTCCTTGCGGATAAAGAAGCTAAGGCAATTTATCAACCCTTTTTAAAGATAAAGGCAAAGGATGGAGAAAGAAAGCTCAAATAGCTTAAGGAGATTATAAAGAGGGAAGGATTAGGACCTATAAACTACTAAGCACTAATAGAGCGAATCTAGGTTCCTTTAAATCTACTAGAGTTTATATAGACTTCTCCTAAAGGCACTAAGGAGTTTAGAAAGCTATTGACTCGTAAGAATCAAAAGAAGAGCGTAAAGAAATCAGCACCCTTAATCAACTTACCTATATTAAAGAGGGTAGAATTAGGAATATCACTATATCGAAATACTATTATTAAAGCTTAGCTAGCCCAAATTACCTTATAGATCCATCTAGATGATAAGGCTTAGAAGATTCCTATAGCTATTAGGATCAAGGAGGAAAGAAAGACAACTATTATAAATTTACTATTAGGTATATACTTTGCGGATCAAGGGTCTAATATCCTAATTATATTACCTACTCTATAGCAGAAGTTAAGACTAAAGAAGGAGACCTTAAACTTATAAAGCTTCTTTAAAGTTAGCTATAAAATAGCAAATAGGCAAATGCATCGCTTAAATAGTTTTATCTCCTTTAATATAAGAGTTAAGGACATTTGGCGAAAAGTCTACTCATTTATATAACCTAGTACTAGGCCGAAGGATATAGAATTAAGTCTACTACTAGGACTCCCTTAGCTATATATAGTCTTTGCAAAAATGGACATCTGCAAGAGCTCTTTAGTTATTGAAAGGACTGGAACAGAAAAGCCTATAATACTCTAAAGGCCTCTTTATAAGCCATTTAAACCCTTGAACCTTATTCTATATCTAAAAGCCATCTCTTAAAGGAGTATCGAGAACCTTATAATCTATTGAGCTTAAGTGAGTCGGCGCAGTAGGTATAGGAAACTTCTAAAGGTCGATAGTCGATATATTAGTAAGAGTTAAGGAAGGAAGGTTACCCCTTTCTTTCCTATAACTATATATGTATTAATATCCTACTGACTAAGCAGTAGGGTCATATGACAATACATCGGAGTGATGGCTGTATCACCCATCTTAACATAATCAAGTTTAAAGACGGCGACTCTAACTAAGGCACAACTGATAAAGACCAAGATAGCAATACCTTATCTAAGTCTAAAGAAGATATAGATATATCAGATTCAGGGTCTGCGACTGACCTAAAGGCACTATATACTATAGCTAAGTTAAAAAACTGAATTACTTAAAACGCCTTATAAAGGGCGTTATAAATACTATAATACTAAACCCAGTATCTAGCAGATTCAAGGGCGAATCTGGTTATAAAGGGACTGAGATAGATAAATCATTAGCCCTATTGAAGCTACTCTAACCTAGAAAGGAATATGCTCTACTATAAGCTAGGAGTAACTACTTAAGATCTTAGAGTGCCAGAATCATACTATAACCTCTAGCTCCGCCGGGCCTTTTAGCCATATTATCAAATTATATAAGCATTAGTAGTCTAATAAAGAATTCGAGGTATTATACTAAACGTAGGGTTATATAACTACCTTTAGAAGATGTCTTAGATAATATCTTAAAAGCCTAAGTAAAGTTATTAGTATTAAACTTTAGATTATATATACCTTTAAAGCAGCTTAAAGCAGTGTAACTGCTTTTCTATATATATTAATAAGTCAATTCCATAAGTCTTAAAGACTTACCTTGCATTAACCTATATATTTATAAAGCTAGAATCCCAGAAGACGCTTAGCTAATAGCAGATAATACTATAAGGAGGTATACGCTTAAGAAGCTTATATAGTTAAATAAGACGATCGATAAAGGAATCGTATATAGAGTTTTTAAAAGCATAAAGCTAAGCAATAGGCGCCTATCTAACTGGAACTCTTATTTGCATATAGTTAAGAAGAATATAGAGTCTTAAGCAGCCGTAAGAGAGTATAGAACTACATTTGACTATTCGAAAATTAAAGAGATTATACCAGGTTATGGCATAGTCTTTATATAAGAATGCTATGAATATCTATCTAATCTAGCTTATAAGGTCTTTTTATAATTCGACCTAAAGTATATATATTAGTCGGTAAATGTCTACCCTTTATATAGGTACTACTACGCGTTCTCGGCCCTTAGATATAAGCAACTTCAGCCAACCCGTATACCGCAAGGTTGCAAGAGCTTGGCATTTTATATAATAGAGCTAATGAAAATCATGCTTAGATCAATTCCTTAGTCGGAGGAAGGGGCTGCGTTAGGAGTTAACGACTCTAAGCCATCCTTATTCTTACTATAGATAGAAGGAGAAGCTATAAAACTACTACCCTTGATATTTTATATAGATAATATATTTAATAGCTTCTTAGATTTTAAGATAGCCTTCGAGTTCCTTAGAGATCATTTGCTTCTAAGGCTTCTATAGTTATAGCTTAAGCTATCCTTTAAGAAATGCGCACTCTTTATAAAGGAGGTCCTTATGCTTAGAGTAAGGCATAAGGTAAGGGGGAAGATAATAATTAAGTTCGAAAGGGTAGAAAAGATCAAGGCCTAGCCTATACCTAGGAATTCTACCGAAGTAAGAGGCTTTCTTAAAGTAATATAGATCACTTATCCTTAAGTAAAGAACTTTGCAAAGATCTCTTAGCCTTTAAATAAGCTTATAGGTAAGGTACTATAAAGGTAGGATAAACCTAAGAAGCTATCATTTAATCTACTTCGAGACCTATGCTTAAATATTATTAAATAGAACGGATATAACCTAGAGTTCCTTATAATAATATATTTGGATGCTTTAAGCTTTGCAAAAGGCTGCATTATCTTATAGCAAAGACCTATTAAGAAGAAGATGCTTCCTCTCCTTTATAATAGCTTTATATTTACTTAAACCTAGCGCAATTATAAAACCTTTAAAAGTGAACTCCTTACAATTATAGAATTCTACCGCAAATATCATCATATATTCTAGCACTTACAAAAGGGAACTATCTATATAAACTATAAATCCCTTACCTATTTTCTAAACCCTAGTGCTTAATATAAAGGGATTTATACTAGATAGGCATCTAAACTATGCCTCTTAAACGTAAGCATCTAATACATCTTAAAAAAGCGCAATAAGGCTGCAGATGCCCTATTAAGGACCATCTTCCTAGGAGATAATTGCCTTAAGGATATAGACTTAGTCTGCTATAAGGACGAAAGGGCAGATATTAGAGCACCTATCTAAAGGTAGAAGGATAGACTTAAAGGGTATAAGCGCCTGATACTAGCGCAAGAGGACAAGTATAGCCCTAAGCGCGCATAAGTTATCAGTTTGATATTTAGCCTTAAGAAGATAGAAGAGCTTGCTAGGACGAGCGAAGAAGATATAAAGCTTATAGCCACCTTAGCTATACTTAGTAGGAGGTACTATACGCTTTTTTAGCCTGTCTCCCCTTATGTAGGTTTACCGATTTTACTATCTATAATACCGCAGGAGAGTCCTTTTATAAACGGCCGGGATATACTATCATCTTAGACTATAGAAGTTAAGATCAAGGACGCTATAGAAGTATACTATAAGTCATTTTAGTACTTAAAGGTAGCTCAACTTCTAATCTACTACTAGTTCCCAAAGGACTCTAATAGAATTAGAAAGCGCAGCCTCTAAAGCAAGGCAGCTAAGTATAAATAGGAATAAGATACTCTCTAGTTCTATTAAAGAGGGGTATATAAGACTTGCTTAATCGCTAGATAGGTTATATAAGCCTTATTAAAGGCTTATAATAAAGGCGGGCACTTTGCTATTACTATTACGCTAAGAAAGCTCTGATATGTCTATTGGCCTACTATAGTTCGAGATACTACTCTATATATCATAAGGTATTTAAAATGCGCTAAATACGGCCCTGCGCAAAGAAGCAGTCCCTTATCTAAGATTATTATCTCTACTCCTATAGAACTACTTAGTACAGACTTTTATAGTCCTTTCTTAAAGCTTCTAAAAGAGTATCGCTATCTATTAGTAGTTATTGATTACTTTTCTCATTTTATCTAAGTATACCCTTGCTCGAATGCAAACTCTTTAAATATTAGGAGATATTTAGATATATTATTCTAATCAGATGGTATTCCGATCAAGTTCTATATTAATCCAAATAGCCACTTTAAAGAGGTTGTATAAGATCATATCAGAAGGAGGGGTATATTATAAGTGAACTCTCCATTAGCATCAAAGAAGAGTATAGGAATGAGTAAGAAGGCTATCGATATTATACAGTAAGCTATAGCAAAGACTAGTCCTAACTACAAGCTACAACTGCAGAAGGTGGTATTTAAAGTAAATCTCAAAGAAATAGGCTTCTTAAGGTACTCCTCCTATTATATCTAATAAGGGTACTAGCCTAAATCGGAAGTTAACTTAGCATTCCCAGCCTACTATACCCAAACTATCTATATAGATTTAGATAGCGTAAGGTTTCTAAAGGAACTATAGGCAGCAGATTCTAATAAGAATAAGGAATAGAGTAATGCTATACTTAAGTACATTAAAGGAGGCTAGGATAAGTTGTCTAAAGTAGGTCTTGCATTAGAACTTCAAAGATAGAAAAGAAAAGAGTATTATAACGTACGATTCTAAGGATAAAAGAGAAGCTTCCCCTTTGGCTTAATAGCGATACTTTATAATCATACGACTATAGGACAGAAGTTGCGCCCTTTATAAAGAGGCCCTTTTATTATTAGTAGGAAGGGAAGAGAGTATAAGAAATTATACACTTTAGCCTAGATCAATAGGAAACCTATACCTTGCTACTTTCATATTAATCAGCTTAAGCCTTTCTATCTTAAAAACTCCTACCTAATAACTAGAAAGGAATTAAGGCTTCTAATCTATCAAAACATACGCGCAAGCAGATCGATTCATTCTTTACCTCTAGAGCTTTGCAAAAAGCGAGAGTTAGAGCTAGTACTACAACCCTTAGTACTAGGAGTATAGCAAGAGAGTTAGGGAACTTAGGCTATTAGAAGTAGGTAGGACTAATATATTATTAATAGGAAGCTAACTAGCGGGAGTTTTAGAGTGAACTTCGCTAAGGGCTAAGTATGCGTATAGATAAGGTATTAAATAGGGAGTTCAAAAGCGCAAGGTTATTCTAAGGCTAAAGCTTAGCTTAGGCCTTTTCTTTATTATATATACTTAAGGGCCGATAGATTCAGAGGCAAATCTGATTATAGAGGGACTTATAATAGGGATTACGTAACTAGCGCCTTTGGCGCACGGACCCTGTGGTTATAAGAGCTTCTTCTATAGCTTCTCTCCTCTTCTTCTAGATCAATCAACCACTATTGTACAACTACAGATACATGCTCCTCACTCCTTAGGAGAAGCTAAATAGGGAAGAAGCGCAAGCATAGGTCAGAAGAATCGATAAAGCAGTCTAGTTTGCTTGAGAATTTATATTAATAGCTTAAGAGAGATAATCTAAATAAGCAAATAAAAAGTGATACTAACCTGACTTCGGCCTAAGAGACCTAGTATATATTATAAAGAGGGCTTGGAAAATAGACCGACCCTCCGATAAGCTCGACTTCCCTATTATAAGCCCTTTTAAAATTATTAGTCTAGTCTACCACTCTTATAAGGTAGACTTACCCCTATCCTATCGAATATATAATGTCTTCTATGCTAATAGACTAAGGAAAGCTGCTAATAACCCCTTGCTTAAGCAGATCAACCTGCTAGTAGAACCTATTATTATTAATACCCATTTAAAATAGGAAGTCGACCAAATCTTAGCGTCTAATATATAGTAAAAGCAACTCTATTATAAAGTTAGCTAAGTAAGATAGGATCCTAACAATTAATAGTACCCTATTAGCAACTTTAAGAATACGGCTATATTACTTAAGAAGTTCCACTCTAATTACCTTAATGCTCTTAGGCCTTTGGCAAGATTGCAGACCTAGTTAAAAGCCGCCTCTAAAGATGAACTCGACCTAGACTACCTATTGGATAATACCCTTAAGAACGAAGGTTATTACTAAATACGCTAGCGATAATAGTAGATACCCTTATAACAATTTAACCTTAATAGAGACTAAGAATAAAGCGCTAGATACTAATGCACTTATCTGGAATGTATAATAAAGACTACCTTCCCTTTAAGCTATTCTTATAATTTACCGCCTTACTACTTGCTATTCTTTACTATTCTATTCCTTTATTCTCAGTTCTATACTAGTACTTCTGCTTAGATCTATTTTCCTATAAATACTTCTCTTTCCTACTACCTTCGCTTTACTTTTATAAATTAATCAACTTGCTCTTCTGACCTACCGCCTTATTACTATATATTACATTATTGAACTAAACTACTTAGCTAACTATTACTATAAGTAAACTAATAAATAACCCCCTTCCCTTTAATAACAAGACTATTACGCCTGCTATTGCGCCTACCGATTCCTTTAATATATAAGACGATTCTATAATTGGTATTAATAATACTATAGCCTTCCTAATAGAGGAGGACTTTATATAAGCTGCCTTTGCCTAACGGCTAATAGATAACCAACCTACGATACCAATTAGGCCAGCTAGAAATACCTCTTCCCTCTTAGCTATAAGTGATACAAATAGCAAATCTAAAAGCGATGAAGATAATAAACCTATAGCCTTGCTATTACTAACGCCCCTCTTATTTATAGACGAAGATAATGAACTTACCGCCTTGCCGACGCTAACCCCGACCTCCTTCCTATTTAGAAATAGCACTACCCTTAGTAAGAAGGTCCCTCTTAACTGGCTTTACAATAAGTTAAAGAATAAGAATAATAAAGATGATCGACCTACGCCTATTAAGATAAAGAGGGATGGCATACTAATAAAGAGGAAAGATAGCGCAATAATTAGAGAGTTATAACCTAGTAAGTTAAGACTCTTAAGGATAACCTTTAGAAATAGCTATATTAAAACATCTCTGACTAAGGTAAGACGTAGGTTAACCTAAGGCCTGCCAGATTTAAAGCCTTTGAATAGCGCATTTGGAAGATAGTTGTAAAAGCTGCATAGAGTAAGGAACGCTTGCTTGCTAATATCGATAAAGTAGTTATAAAGATTGAGGCCAAAGGAGGAACTTTTATATAAGGTGGCCATATAGTCTTTGTTATACTATTTAAGGCAGTCGAGTTTAATCGCCTTTATAACAACTTTAACAAATAATTGCGCAAATTAAAAACCCTATAAGCTAAAGCAAAGGAGGACGCATTAAAGCTTAAGATATTATAAGATAAGAACGATAAGCTATAATAGCAAGTTGCTACTTATACTATTATATAAAAGAGGAAGGCCACCCCTACTACTACCGCTAGCACCCTTGCCAAACGATAGAAGTCAAACCAGATAGATTGGCTAGAATAGATATGCGAAAACCAATAATAATAACGCGATCTTAAGGATCTATATAATAGAAAGCTTATTAGCGCATTCGATAACTTAGACGAACTGGTCGAGACCGCTATTAAGACTATCTATACTAAAGGTGATCTAATAAACGAAAAGATAAAGGGCTTTATTAATAGGGCTGAAAATAGGATTATATACGACTTTATCTAAGAATAGGTTGAGATAAGGGCACCTTGCTTCTTAAGAGGGAGGGGGTGATATTATAGTACAGTTATATTATAGTTGCGATAAAAGCATAAGAACTATTTAAGTAGAAATAGAGGCGAAATAGACTAATACAATAGATATGCCGCACCTTTATTATACCTTTCCTTTAGTAGATAGAATATGACTTATTAGTAGAAAGCGACTTCTAGGAGTCGTAGGCTAAGGAGAGCATATTAGGAGGAAGGCTTCCTACTTTATATATATTCCTTAGCTTTAAATTCTATACAATTTGGCAGCCTTGATCTTAGTGACTTTATCGACTTGTGCCTTGCTTCCGCCGTCACAGCTAGGACCGCAAGTAGATCTTGCAGTTTTATTAAAAACGACTCCTAAGCCAGGCTTGCAATTGGAAAATAGCAAAACCTTAAATTGCTATTACTAGTCCTTTCTAGCCGCCGATAATAAAGTATCGACTAATAATAGGCTATTAAAGCTATTAGAAGTCAAAAGCCTATTAAAGTATTAGCTAATATATAGAAGATTTGCGCATCTAAGGCTAAAGAAATTAAAGGGCCTATATAAGGTCTCGACCTTAAAATAGAAGATCTAAGTACTAAAGGATCGCCTAGTATACCGAATTTGCAAGCTAATAAAACTTCGAAATCGGATGCGAACTAAGCTTAGTTTATAGAAAGATTCGATATTAGCACTAATATCTATCGATACTACTAGACTATTTATAACCTTAATTAAAGGAAATAATTGGTTTTCTTAAATAGTAGATAACTCTACTTAATAGATATAGACCATTTACGCTAGGACTAAATCTAAGCTTATAGAAAAGTTAGAAACTTAAAAAGTGATAAAGGAACGCCAGACCTAGTTAAAGCTAATAGCTATTAGGTCTAATAATATATTAGAAATTAAGGCAAAGCTTAATAAATAGGCAAAATAAGGAGTTTATTATAAACTAACTATAATATATAAAGGTTCTTATTAGAATAGTATTATTAAGCGAAGCATTTAGTAAGTAGAGATTAACTATCGCACTTTACTATAAGATACTGACCTACTACTGGAATTCTAGGACCTTGCGATTAAGGCAGACGTATACCTACAAAATAGAATAGGCAATAGACTAATAGTTAATAGTACTTAAATATTACTATATAAGGCATATTTCGAATAGAAATTAAGCCTAGACTATATCTGCGTCTTTAAAAGCGTCTACTACTCTTATATTAGCCTAAAGTCCTAGCCTATAGGTATAAAGAGTAAGAAGTTAATAGACTAAGGTAGAAAATATATATTTATTAAGTATATTAAATAGATAATAAAGCAATAGATAGTATATGCGCTAGATCTAAGGTAAGTAATTATATCCTTAGTAGTTAAGTTCGACAAATCTTAAAATAGGAAGGAGCTATCCTTAAAGCTTTATATACTTAAAGATTCGCAAGGTATACTACTTAATAGTAATACTATTAAGCCGAACTAATAACCCCTTTCTCTTAGCTTAAGTATATTAAGCGTACCTACTGATCGATAACCTACTAGTCGCTTAAAGGCCGAATAGATTATTCCTATCGTCTGCAAACTACTTAAAGTATAGAATAACTTTGATATTATTATTCCTTTAATTAAAGTACCTATAGTAAAGGATATTCCTAAAATAGGTATAAGTAATAATAAGCCTTTACTATTAGAAAGCGGTTCCTTAGATAATAAGCCTATAGAACCTATAGCTAAACCTACGTCTTTAAAAAGGAATAGAGACCTAGAATTAGAAGACACTTTGAATAAACGCGAGTCTAAGCGTATTTAGGCTATAATAGTATATAGGATCTATAAGCTCGAACTTTAATAGAGCTTCAACAAAGATAATGCGTTCCTAGCCGCTAAGGGGATAATGAAAATCTCTTTCCTAAAGATATACGATAAAGCTATTAATGATTTAGAGAATAAAGTAGTATAGAATAAGGCAATTTAAAAGGAGATAAGTTCTCTTATTGCAAATAGTATATAGATAGAGGAACCGACGCTAAAGGACGTAAACCTAGTATTAACAAAGTGGGTCTTTATAATTAAGATATATATAGATAGGACCCTAGAACGTTATAAGATAAGGCTTATAGCTAAGGGCTTCTTCTAATAGTATAAAAAAGACTACTTCGATACGTTTGCGCTAATAGTTTATATAGATACCTTTTATATATTTATAGTAATAGTAGCTGCTAAAGACCTTAAATGCAAATAGTATAATATTAAAAATGCATTTATTAAAGCAATTATAAAGGAACGGATTTTTCTATCCTAACCTAATAGTATTCCTATATGCGCTAGCCACTCTCTTTATATACTCCGCAGTATCTATAGGCTTAAATAATTAGCCTATGATTAGAACCTCTTATACAGCTCTACTTTAATAGAAATAGGATTCGTTTAAAGCCTAGCTAACCCTTATCTATTTACTTATATTAAGCGTAGAATCAAGTTGCTACTATATATTAATAATATTGCTATAGCTATAAAGATAACTACTTAATTAAATTAGTTCTTTATAATAATTTAAAAACATTTTAATACTAAGGATCTAAGGGGAATTTATAAGATCCTTAGCATTTGCATTATAAAGAACCGCTCTACTTAAGAACTCTAGTTAGACTAAAAGCAATATATTAAGAAGATCTTAAATCGAATAGGACTCTTTGCTTATACTTCCAACTTTAAGCTAAAGCGTACTCTAATCGAAGGAAAGTATAATAAGTTAGAGCTTACTAATAAAAATAAGTAAAGAGAAGATCTGAAGAAGTACTAATAAGATATTAGAGCAATTATATATACTATAGTATATATAAGACTAGATATTGCCTTTATTATTAAGCAACTTAATCAGAACTTAAAGGATCTAACAATTTAATATAAGAATGCAATCAAGCGACTTAGAAGATACCTTTAATTAATAATCATATAAAAGGTAAGATATAAACTAATAAAATATATAAGCGCAAAGCTTAAGGTATATACTAATTCTAACTAGGCAAATATAAAAGGTCGGAAAAATATATCTAAAAGCGTAGTAATGCTATATAGCAGACTTATATTATAAGGAAGTAGGAAGTAGAAATCAGTAGTTATTATAAGTACTAAGGCCGAATATATATCGATATTATTAAATTATAAGTAAGGATTATAAATCGCTTAAGTTTTAAAAGATATAGGTTTCGCTAAGTATATTAGATAAGATAGGAACTATATTAATCTTTAAGTAGATAATATAAGGGCAATTGCATTTATAAAGAATCCACACTTATATAAGCGATTGAAATATATTAATATTACCTACTACTTTATCCGCGACCTTATTATAAAGAATAAGTTATTAATTACTTATATCCTAATTAATTGAATAGTAGTAGATGGATTTATAAAGCTATTAAAGATAGTTATAAAATTCAAAGCGTTTAAAGATATATTAGGGTTGCAGAAGATAGTAAGGGCTTAATAGGCTTAAGGACGACTCCTAGGCCTGCTTTATAAGTCAGGTTATATAGTCTTATAAAGGAAAGTTTTTTAAATCGACTCTTAGGCCTAGACTGCGAGTTAAGTTATATAGTCTTATAAAGGAATGCTTTTAGGAAATTTGACTCCTAGTCCTACCCTATAAGTAGGATTAGTGATTTTAATAGAAGTTGCTATTAATTAATTGTTTTTAATTTAAAGAGATACTTAAGAGTTAGATTAGCGTAAAAGGATAGTTAGTATTTTCCTAACTATAGGTTAATTAGAGTAAAGTCTAAGTAGGAGTATTAAGATAGGTAATATAGCTATTACTTTAATATATTATTATATAACCCTATTGCTTAGTCAATAGGATATTAATACGTATATAGCTATAGGGAAGAAAGGGGTAACCTTCCTTCCTTAACTCTTACTAATATATCGACTATCGACCTTTAGAAGCCTCCTTTACCTACTGCGCCGACTCACTTAAGCTCAATAATCTTATCTAATATACTTAGCAAAACCTATATCTTTTAGAACTTAAGCGATCTATAATCCTTGCTTACAATTTGATAATATTAATATATATTCGGCCTTAGTACTTGCGATAGCTATTGATTTCTTGTCGTGCTATATTTAGAGGTGGATTCTCAGTGGTGGCAGAAGCTTGTAAAATTCTACTCTAACTATATATCTGAGCTCCCTTTATAGAAGTGCTCCGTGGCCACTTTAGGGGTATATTACATAAGCTAGTCCTCAGATGCCTCAGTGCCTAAGGCTCCTTATGGCGCAATATACCCTTTAGGTAAGAAGCAGCTCCTAGCTAGGCTTAGCTATAACTAGCGCCAGATCTAGTATATAAGATTCCCTTATTATGCTCCCTAGCTTCTAGAATAATGAAAATTGCTTGATAAAGCTGTAATGAATAAAAGAGGGAGCGCGTTCCAGGTGCTTCTTCTATAGAATAGAAGCTAAATCAGGTGATAAAGGAAAGTCAATAAAGGCAGCGCGCCTATAAAAGTACGCGTTTTTCCCCTATAAAGCTTTCCTTTCTTATACTTCTTTAAATAATCACTTTAAAATGGAGAATAGCAATAACAACTCTAAGGAGCGCCCTACTAGGGCTATTACTATAAGCTTTCTGATCGTACTCCCTTACTCCTGCTAAAGACTTATAGCAAAGTCGTTGTGCTCGAATATAGCTTAGAGCTTCTTAGCGCGGCAGATAGCAGGAGGATAATAATGCGCCTGAGACGTTCGATATAGTAACACCCCCGAGAGAGAGCGCGCCTCCTCCCCTCCCTGCCACCCCCTAGGCCGTGGTTCCTAGAACACTAGCGGTCCCCTCCGCAGCTCCCTCCTCCTATCGCAAGCCAGAGCAGGGGCTAATAAGGAATATACCGTATAAGGGGTGCATTCGGAGCTTCCTAGCTGGGAAGTCGGCTGGCGTATGCTTTAATAGCATAGTAGGAGTACGCTGCTTTCGTTATACGAAGGGAGGCCACGCGTGCTAAGAGCTTCCTATCGGCGCCTTAAAGGCGTGGGAAGACTATGTATTCTTATTAGAGGAGAACGATAGTAACACCGCAGTATATTCTTAAGCTCCCTCTAAGTGGTTTGCCACTAATAAGTAGTTTAAGGCCTTACTGCTACTAAGAGGAAGGTAAGAGAGGAGCTTCGAAAGGCGCGCTGGAGAGAGACAAAGGAGGTGGTATCGTCGGAGGGTAAGTTATTATAAGCTTTCTCGTACTATAGCTAATAGCTTCCTAGAACCAATGGCTCAAGAGCTCCTGCCGCCGCCGATTATAGTACCTCTTGGCCTCGCTGCCCGCCTTGCAAAGGCTTTTAAGGCTCCTGCGGCTGCTCCTGTTATTACTCCCGGCGTTGCTCCTGGCGTTGCTTCCTAGGCGGCTCCTAGGGCTGCGCTACTAGAGGAGTCGGTTGCTTCTCAGCAGGGACGCGCCCTTATATTATTCGCAGAGCTATTAGAGGTTCTGATTATCTAAGGGAGTTGGTTTAAAGCCTCCCTATATATTAGTATACGAAAATTGAACCCTGTCTTACGCTTCCTTCCTACTCGCTATTATAAAGGAGATATGAAAGGATTATAGAGCATTTAAAATGCTAGCTTCTCAACTAGACCTCTTGCGTCTTAGAGGTTCAAAAGCTTAATAAAGCTCTCGAACTTTTATTAAAGAAGGTTTTTAATAAGGCCATCTGTATGCATATCCTCAGTAGGGAGATAGGCCACTTGAAAGCTCCCTTTTTAGTACTCCTATCGTAGCCATATATTATATATATTAATGTATCAGAGCTTTATAGAAATCCTTTAAGAGTCTCCTATAATAAGCTGTATTATCTATTGATTATCGCAAAATATAGACTATAGAGCTTTCACCTTAAGCTCTATTTCCTTAAAGAACCTCTTTAAAGCCATTATCTCTTTCGCTATATGCGCTACTCCTAGGAGCTCAGCCTCTATAGTAGAAGTAGTAACTGTCGGTTGCTTCAAGGCTTTCCAAATGATTGCTCCTTTAAATAGGAATATAATAAAACCGTAGGAGGAGCGCCTTATCTCTGGATCATCTGCGAAGGAAGCATCTGACAATACTACTAGGTTATTTAATCTGCTAAATCGACTATAAGTGATTCCTAAGAAGCGTATACTAAAAAGGTAGCAAATTGTCCAATTAATAGCTTTAAGGTATTCGGAGCTTAGGTTTATATAGAAATGAGATAGCTAAGCGATTATAAAAGCTATATCTAGGCATAGTATAATAGCTATATATAAGGCAGAGCCTACTTTTTCCTAGAACTCCTTAATTCTCAAGTAAGGAGCTATTTCGTAGTTCTTTTTAAGTTCGAAGTAGGGGAGCGGCATACTAGGGAAACGCCTTATATTAAGGCTAAACCTCTTCGCCATCTTCTCGATATAGGCGTTATAAAGCAGAGTAATTGTACCCTGCTTCCTATCTCAAGAGACTCTCACCCTTAAGAACCACTCAACATCTCCTATAGCTATCAATTCGTATGCTTCGCGCAGTCCCTCTATAGTCTTCTAAGCTTCTTCTATATAAGAGGAGTGGTATATTACTTATATATCGTTAATATAGAAGGCTATAAACATAGTCCTATCCTTATTAACAAATATGCAAGGCTCCTTACTAAGAGGGGTAAGCTTCAGAGACTTAAGAGTACTAGTGAAATCCCTATATTAAAGCGCTAGAGAGTCTCAAAGGCCGTATAAAGCGCGATCGAGCTTTACTACCTTATCTTTCTACTTCTAACCATCTAGTAAGAAGCAAACAACTAGCGCGCTCCAAGGGTCTCTCTTAGCATTTATAAAGGCGTTAATAACGTCGAACTATCGGAGCTCTATATCGAATTTAGCAGCGATCGCTATTATAACCCTAAAAGATCTTAATACAAGCGTCGCAGCGTAAGTAGAGAAAATAGAAGCTTCCTCTTAAAGATCTCCCCTTACTACTATTCTTAACCTAAAGCGGCTAATCTCCTTAGAGGAGTTTAGCTTATAATTAAAGACCCACTTTAGTGGTATAGGCCTTGTAGTAGCCTCGCTTCTATCGATCACTCTCTAGCAATTGCGCGCTTCTAGGTTCTTAATCTCAGTTCTGGCTCCCTCTTTAAATTGCTCTCTAAAAGGGTAATTTGCAAGCTCCTTCTAGTGAGTTAGCGCTTTAGGAAGCTTGTCTTAAGGTGGAATTAGAAAGGTAGAGTTTCCTTTAGAGCTTTTAGATTAAGTTGCCGCAGCAATAACGTAGTATACCGCTTTATACTCTTCTCTATCAGTTCTCGCAAGCTCTTGACTTAGCTAGAAAGTCGATATAAAGCTATTTACCTACTTTAACTAATGTGTTTTAGGTTCTTTAAAGGCTAGCAGGAGATCCTTAACGCACATTGCGTATATAGCATTCCCGCTCCCTCTTCTCCTTTTTAACCTGCGGAGCGGTATAAGTACCATTTCCTACTCCTTATCAGGCTTCTTGCGTTTTCGAAAGGCCCTTATATCAAGTACTTTAGGCTAAGCTTCTATTAGTTTTAAAGAGCTCCCTCTTTCGGTATTACCCTTAAGAGCTTCCATATCCTAGTATAGCTCCCAATCGATCGGTGCTTCTAATAAGAGCTAGCGTGCTTCTTCATTAGTTGCCTGTGGTAGAGCTTTTAGTAATTGAGGGGCCTGCTCCTGCCCTTGCGATTGCTTAGTCTGTATAGCAATTAGAGGCCTGGTATTGCGCTCCCTAGCGGAACTAGCATTTATAATATCGCTTTCGACGCTCCTTCCAACTATTGATAGTTGTCTTAGAGCGTCTAACCCTTTGCTACTAGGCAGCTGCTCTTGAGTAGCTAGAGTAGAAACGCTGTAAGTAGCCTTATAAGGGACGAGAGCCCTCGATAGATCTGAGCTTAAAGCTTCTATTAGTAAAAGATTAATAGGCTTACCTCCTATTAGGTTATCTATAGGCTGCTCGTCTAAAGCTCCTTCTACGTTCTCAACGATTAACTTAGCGTCCTAAGCTTCCTCCTCTTCCTCTTCGATCATTTGCATAATCTCTTTAATAATTAGGAGCGGGTGGCTAGCTACCTTTTCGTACTCCTTAAAGTAGAATTTGGACTTATCGAATTCGACGTTTTAAGAGATTATAACCTTTCAAAGCTTAAGCACTTAGATCCTATATATATTAGTAGCGCAGTAACTAACTAAGTATCTAATATGCCCTTATAGCATAGTTTTAAAAGCTCTCTTATTCTTTAGAGCTTCCCTCTCCTTTGCTAATAGGTACGCGCGCGCTCTATACGCTTTTATATTCCCCTATTCTGGTCTTAAATCAGT
Source organism: Diplocarpon mali (assembly GCA_024741835.1). NCBI lineage: Eukaryota > Fungi > Ascomycota > Leotiomycetes > Helotiales > Drepanopezizaceae > Diplocarpon > Diplocarpon mali. The sequence goes on along the minus strand of JAENRP010000389.1, from coordinate 13,909 downwards.
AGTAAGCTTTATAGTAATCTGCGGATTATACTACTTAAAGTATTATCTAAACTAGAGCTAGAGCACCTCATTTAGACTCTTCTATCCCTTGCGCTTTAATAGGCCAATATTATAGAGGTATATTGCGGCTAGTACAGCTTTAGGCCATAGGTACTTTAGAAGGTTAGTAGAGATTAGCATAGTAAGTGCCTTTTCAATAATCTCTACTCCCGCTCTCTCAAAAGCTCCATTTAGTTTATAAGTATAAGATAGAGTGACTTCTACCTCTATGCCTTCAGCTTCGCACTACTCTTTATATTTCGATGCTCCTTATAAGGAGAATACTAAGGTATCATTATCGCTCCTTAAAATATATAAGGAGAGGCTATAACAGCGCTTCACCTATACTTTAAAAGATTAAAGAGCTCTTAGAACTAGCGTTAGGGATTTATAGAATAGAGTATATCTAAATAACTTCCTACTAAATTCATCCTTAATTAGGAAAAGCCAGCTTTCTAAGGAGAGGCTCAACGTACTATAGTCAAATAGGTCCTAGGAGCACCTAAAGAACGGTCTTAGAGCCTTGAAATCTGACTCTCTCTTAAAAGGCTTTTACTTAGCTTTTACCTAAGCGCAAGCTTTACAATTGATTTATAGCTTCCCTTTGATCTTCACCCCCCTTACGTTTAGCATAAGCTTCTTAAGCGCCTTAGCTCCTAGATAGCCTGATCGAAGGTGCCAAATATCTGCCGAATCGTTCCTAGCTCTTAGGAATACGCTGCTCCTTAGGGGTTTATATTGGCTTTGCAGACGCTATTATAAAGTAGGGAAGGCTAGGTAGGTTGGTTAAGCACAGCATAGCGAGTTAGGAGCATTGTAAAAGTTGATAGGCTTATATTCAAATACTATGACGTTCAACCTACGCTTTAGCTGCTTTACAACTACGTTATTGTCTACTATACCCCTTTAAAGCGTTGCGTCTAAGCCTATATACTATACCCTAGCCTTCTTTAAAAGAGGCTTTAAGATAATATTAATATTAAACCTATCTACAAGCGCTATATTCCTAAGCTCTAAGTCTCTTCCATCAGCGAGAACCCCTTTTATCAGACGTATACCCCTCCCCCTTATTGGCAGACTCGAGCTCCCCGCCTCTATATAGTCCTAGGGATATGCGATTTTCAATAATCTAGGAACTAGAAGCTCCTCTTAATTAATAAGGTGCGTCGCGGCGCAGTTATCAAGTAGGGTTGTATTCGAGAGAGCGTAAGGAGCTCTAAGGGTAGAGTATATTCCTGAGGTAAAGTCTTCGAAGAGAGTTGGATCTAGGAGGGCGGCTATAATCTTGGATTTGCCGCTCCCTAAAGCTTCAGCAAATATTCTTTCCTTAAATTAATCTATAGGAGCGTATTTGAAATGGGAGAGCTTAGCTTAAAGCTCTTTCCATTCTAAGGAAGCAAGGTTTTCACGCGTTCTTTTAACCTTATTATAGCTAAGGAGGTTTTGAAGCGTACCTTCCTTAGCGCTAGTTAAGGCATATTTCAGCCTATTACACTCCTCTAAGTTCTAGAAGTGATTTTTGACTTAAGGGCAAGGGCACTTTTTAACGCTCCCCTTAAGAGTCTTCTTCGCCTTGCCTTTACTCAGTGCTCTTAGATTAGTATAATCGCCTACTCCTCTAAGCGAGGCGTATACTCTAAGGGTTGCCTTTGACAAGGAGCTTGCGAGGCTTCGCTCTATTAAGCTTAAGAACCAATTAACGTAGTAGACTATATCTTTTCTATACTTCAGACCTAGCTTATTATCTTTAATAAGCTCTGCCTAGATCTGCTAAGACTAAGTAGGAGCCTAGCAGTAAACCGACTATAGAAACTTCATAATTGCAAGGGAGCCTTAAACCTCTAGGATTCTATACGTTTATGCTTCTTAGTAGATCTCCCTAAAGCTAGCAAGCTAAGTCTTCGGTTCTACTTTGCTACTCCTTATTTTAAAGAGCTTATTATTATAGTCTTTTCGAATTGACTCCGTTATACTAACCTCAAAGGGGGCTAGTTCCTTGCGCAGGTGCTTTACAATCTATTGAATTGACAGTTTCCCCGCTTCCTTATAGTCATATTGTACTGCTTAAAGCAACGTAAGGTATACTATCTTAGTAATCCAACGGTATAACTAAGTATAGGAGCTCCTATTCCTTTTCCACATTTCTACTATAAGATTATATTATATTACCGCCATTTTATACTCTAATTCTACGTCTTTAGCTATTGTCTTCGCAGGTAGTAGTAGAGCTGGCGTTTATTAATCGGTAGCTTCCTACTATTAGTACAACTCGTAGTAGCTTTGCAATACTCTTTAGTCCTGTCCTTTTACAATTTTTTCAAGCTACAGCGGTTCTATTTCTAGATCCAGCAAATATAGAGCTTCATTCTTATAGAGCGGAGCTTGGTTTCCCATCTCTATAGTATATAGTTTAGGGTTATTAACCTATCTTAGCTTCTCTATATACTTCTAAAGGCGCAGAAATTCAGCTTGAAACTCTAGCTTAGCGTACCAAATGCGCTATAACTTCCTATCCTAAAGTATAACTCCACTAGAGCTAAGCTCTTAAGCTTCTTTTTACTAATACTCGCTTATATTAACTAGGTTAGTAGGGAGTATAGGTCTATTAGTTGGCTAAGAGCATTAGAACGTCGAGTTAGGTCGTATAACACGTATAAGCGAAGAAGAATAAATGAAAAATAGTAGTGAAACCTCTTTAAGAAGTCTCTAAATACAGTAGATTTTTGATCGTTTGCTCCTAAGAGTCGCAAATAGTGCTGATAACTATTATGCTGTATTTAAAGGTGGATTCTCAGTAGTAGTAGAAGCTTATAAAATTCTATTCTAACTATATATCTGAGCTCCCTTTATAAAAGTGCTCCGTGGCCACTTCAGAGGTATATTACATAAGCCAGTCCTTAGATGCCTCAGTGCCTGAGGCTCCTCATGGCGCAACATTTCTACTTCCTACTTTCTTATAATATAGGTCTACTATATAGTACTATTACGCTTTTAGATATACTTTTTCGACCTTTTATATTTACCTAATTAGAATTAGTATATACTTTAAGCTTTGCGCTTATATATTTCGTTAGTCTGTATCTTACCTTTTATATAATTATTAATCGAAGGTACCTTCTAAGTCGCTTGACTATATTCTTATATTAAATCATCAGATCCTTTAGGTTCTAATTAAGTTGCTTAGTAATAAAGGCGATATCTGGTCTTATATATACTATAATATATATAATCGCTTTAATATCTTATTAGTACTTCTTCAGATCTCCTCTCTACTTATTTTTATTAATAGGCTTTAACTTATTATACTTTCCTTTGATTAGAGTACGCTTTGGCTTAAAGTTAGGAGTATAAGTAGAGAGTCCTATTTAGTTTAGGATCTTTTTAATATATTACTCTTAATCTAACCAGAGTTCTTAAGTAGAACGGTTCCTTATAATACAGATGCTAAGGATCTTATAAATTCCCCTTAAATCCTTGGTATTAAAACGTTTTCGAATTATTATAAAGAACTAATCCAATTGAGTAATTGTTTTCGCAGTTATAGTAATATCGTTAATATATAGTAGTAACTTAATTCTACGCTTAATATAAGTAAATAGATAAGGGTTAGCTAGGCTTTAAACGAATCCTATTTCTACTAAAGTAGAGCTATATAAGAGGTTCTAATTATAAGCTGATTATTTGAGCCTATAAATACTATAGAGTATATAAAGAGAGTGGCTAGTGCATATAGGAATACTATTAGGTTAGGAGAGAAAAATCCGTTCTTTTATAATTGCTTTAGTAAATGCATTTTTAATATTGTACTATTTGCATTCAAGGTCCTTAGCGGCTACTATTGCTATAAATATACAAAGGGTATTTATACGAACTGTTGGCGCGAACGTATTAAAGTAATCTTCTTTATACTATTAGGAGAAGCCCTTAGCTATAAGCCTTATCTTATAATGCTCTAGGGTTCTATCTATATATGTTTTAATTATAAAGACCTACTTTATTAATATTAGGTTTATATCCTTTGGCGTCGGTTCCTCTATCTATATACCATTTGTAATAAGAGAGCTTATCTCCTTTTAAATTGCCTTACTTTATATTACTCTATTCTTTAGATTATTAATAGCTTTATTATACGTCTTTAAAAGAGAGATTTTCATTATTCCCTTAGTAGCTAGGAACGCATTATCTTTATCAAAGCTCTATTAAAGTTCGAGCTTATAGATCCTATATGCTATTATAGCCTAGATACGCTTAGACTCGCGTTCGTCTAAGGTGTCTTCTAGTTCTAGGTCTCTATTCCTCTTTAAAGATATAGGTTTAGCTATAGGTTCTATAGGCTTATTATCCAAGGAACTGCTTTCTAGTAATAAAGGCTTATTATTACTTATACCTATTTTAGGAATATCCTTTATTATAGGTGCTTTAATTAAAGGGATAATAATATCGAAGTTATTCCTTACTTTAAGCAGTTCGCAGATAATAGGAATAGTCTATTCGGCCTTTAGGCAATTAGCAGGTTGTTAATTAGCAGGTACGCTTAATATACTTAAGCTAAGAGAAAGGGGTTATTAGTTCGGCTTAATAGTATTACTATCGATTAGTATACCTTGCGAATCTTTAAGTATATAGTATAGAGACCTGAGATGGATAGGTCTTGTGATATATATCATATGATTGATATAGGACGGTAGGAGGATAAAAGGGCCATCTTCTATATATAGAGACAGCGCGTGTCGCTATAGTACTGAATATACCCTATACTTAGGACTTATTCTTAATATCTTATTTAAGAGAGCCTACTTATAGTGCTTCCTCCTCTTGTTTTTAAGTCTTCCCTTAGGCCTATTCTTGTATTATCTCCCTTCTATTTTATATTAGTGACCTACGCAAGGACCGATTTCTTAAGATTTCCATCCTTATATAACCTTATCAATCTCTTAGTTTGCAAATAAGAGACCGGCCTTTGAAATACGTCTTTAAAATATATATAGTATTTTAATTAACTTTAAAACCCTTATCCTTAATTGCCTAGTTACTTAGAACTATCGATTTTCGTTTAGCAACTATTAATAACCTTAGATTTTCCCTTTTCGGCTTTGCTTTAAAAACCCCTATTTTCTTCCTTAACTTTGAGATTTTCGGAATTTTCGGCTTCCTAATATAAAAAGTTTAGCGAACCTTATAATAGCAATCTTAAATAGCAGTAGTTTTAAGTACTTAAGTAATACTAAGCGTAAACTCCAACTAGAAGTGCCTCCTTAGAATCTTTAGAAATCCGAATTTAATAATTCAGCCGCCTTAGCTTAATAGAACTTTAAAAATTGCCTTAGAATCATCTCCGAAGACCCCTTTATTCTAAGGACTAATAGGAATTGACTTAAAGGCTAAGAAGAATCTTAGATATAAACCTTATTTTAAAAATTAGTCTTAAATTAAGTAAACCTTATCTTATTACAATTAGTTGCAACGCTTTTATTAGCTATTTAGTACCTATTTAAAATCTTTTAATAAACTTAGATTAAACTTTTAGCAGAATCCGGAATTCTACTCCTAGGCTTAGCTTATAAATAGGAGGATAAAAAGATATCCTTAAACAACTTAAGACTACTACCTACTTTTTTAATATTAATATTAGAAAATACTAAAAATAATAATAATTTTAAACTTTTTATTAACCTTTTATTTAAATCTTTTTAAACTTGTCCTAATCACTTTAAGATTGACTTAGATTTTAAATATTCTTTAAGCCCTTTTGAATTTCGAAGTACTTCTTTTAGCAATTAATCTTATAATATTAAAGCTTCCCCTTTGCCTTTTATAGATTCTATTAACTTAGACGGTTAGTATAAAACGATAATAGCCGCATTTAAGGCTATTACTAATCACTTTCCCCTTCCTAGTTCCCTTAGTGCTCCTTACTTTATAAGCACTAATATTACTGATTTCCTTAAGTAATATAAGGAAACTTATTACGATTTTAGTATTATATAAAAGGATATGATTTCTTAACTTCCTTATTACTATAATTATATAAGCAAGGATATTATCAAGTCCCTCTTTAAATAGAAAACTTATAATTTATAGGAACTCCTTATTAAAGCCTTTAAATCTGAATTCTGCGAATTTAATAGATAGTAGATTCGCAATACCCTAGCTTTCTTAAAGGAATTTATTCTAATCACTTATACTCTTAAGGAACTTAAGAACTACTATCGGACTTTTACTTATATATCGAATACCTTAATTAGCTAGAAAATACTTAGTAAAGTTGAAAGAGGCCGCCTTTTCTTGCTCGGATTACCTACTAGCCTTTAAAATAAGATTATTAAGCATTTTAAGATCAATAAGTAAGACCTTATAACCTTTGCCTTATTTAAGGAATTCTCAGCCTTTACTTTAAAATCAGATCTTAATAAAAGAACTATTAATATTATAGAGTAGGAAAAAGCCCCTACTCCCTTTTATACTAAAGACCTTAAGAGCCTGGTCTAAGAACACTCGAAAGCTTTAGAAGTTATAAAGGAGGTAAAGAAGAACCTAGTAGTTATACCTTTTACTTATAGTCCTAACTTAAGAGTAAGATCCAATCCTAGAATTGAAGAACTTAAGACCTAATTTATAGAATTCCGAATTTAAAGCTTAGAAATTAGGATTAATAATCTTTTATAGGAAAAATAGCATATTTCCTAATTTAATAATAGGCAAAACTCAGCTACTATAAGCCTACTTAATAGTTCTTATTACTAGACTTTTACTTCTTATTATTCGGAATAACTAGCTAATATAAGAACGCAATAGCTGGCTAAAGAAGGAGGAATTGATCTTAACTAGCACTTTACTAATATTAATACTATAGGTTATTAAGGAAACGGCAATAGAAGATAACTAATTTGCAACTTTTGCAATAATAAAGAACCTAACTGCGCTCTATATAAGTATTATAACAATTGCCCTCTTTTCCTTTGTTTTATTAATACTAGGGTTATATATATTAATAAGTATAGGATGCTTTGCATTAGAGATCCTAAGCTAGACGCTATCCTTATTAAAAAATACTAGAATCGTTTATAGCTATAGATTATTCGAATAATAATATACGGTATAAAGTAGGATAAGGATTTGGCCGAACGGAAGCGCATTATCGAAATCAACTTTAAGGTCCTAACTTATATATATATAGGTCTAGCTAGCAATCTACCTAAAGGAGTGCTTACTAATTAAACTTCGAACTAGATTGCTACTAAAGTCAAAGGTATCTCTATTTTAAGGTAGGTTAATAATAATATATCTGCTAATATTAATACTACTTCTATATCTAAAAACCCTTGGAATACTCAGCGTCCTTCTAGATCTACCACTTCCTTAATACTAATAAAATTAGCTAAGGTCTAGAAATCAACATATGCAACTTAGGAATCTTAATATAGAGTCCAAATGCTAAAAGATACCTAATAATTTAAAACCGCAGTAGATAAGGATAAAGCTAATATAATAGATAAATTGATTAGAGATATAATAGATAAAGATAGCTTTAAGCTTAAAGATTAAGAAGTTGAAGTTATTACGCAGACCCTTGACCTTAAGCGAAAGAGATAGATATTAAAATAGGAGAAATTCGTTAATAAATACGCTAGTTTAACTGCAATAGAGAAGGCCGTAAAGAATATTATAGCTTAGCAAATTAACCTTATATTTAAAGACCTATTTAGTTTGATTAGACGCTTTAATAAAGTATTAAGAAAGCATATCCTAATTGCCTTTAAAAATTTAAATAATAATAAGGAAATGGAAATTATAATATAAAAGAACTTTAAGAAGCACTTAGCCTTAATTAAATATCTTTAAATTATAGAAGATAAAGGAACCTAGAGGTACTATAATATTATAGTAATAGCTTTAATATCTTAGAATATTAATCGAAATTATTTAGTAGTTATAATAAAAAGTCCTATTATTATTTATTCTATAGAAGAATTAGTTAAAGCAAAGGCTTTAATCGATTATAGTTTAAAAGTTAATGTAATAATTAGAAAAGTAGTAGAAATAGCTCGATTGATAATCGTTAGCGATTGACTCCTTATTTATTCGACTATCTTTAGATCGAAATACAATTTTAATAAATAAGTGAAAAACGTAAAGGTTAAAGTTAAAGGAATTATTAACTATACTAACTTTCTAATAATAGAGAATTCTTCAAATAATATTCTTTTAAGAATGCCTTTCATTTTAGAATCTTAGCTAATATTTAATTATCTTAAAGATAGTCTTATAAAAGCTAGTCTTTAAAATATAAATTAATCTTTAGAAGGATAAATAATTATTATAAGAGATATAGTCAAATTCTAAAATAAGGTTTTAGGAAACAATTAGCTAGTATAAGGGCTAGGCTTAATGCTAATAAGGGAAGGCATCTAGCGAGGAGTTATAGCAAAAGAAAGGTGAGTTTGCCAATTTTGAATAATAGTGATTTAACTCGCAGTCTTAGACTAGGAGTTAAATCTGGAATTTTAAAAAATAGTATAATTAGCATTTTATTAGCTTAATAATTAAGAAAAAAGAAAAATAAGGTAGAGAAGAGAGTTTATTTTACAAATTTCGATAATTTACCAATTATTTTAAAAAACTTAAAAACCACTTATAGGCCGGACCCGCGAGTGAAAAATAATAAAATTACTAATAACATTTCTATTTATACACTTTAAATTAATAACTTAGAAAATCTTTTATTTATTTTTAAAAAGGAAAATTCGAACCGTTTTATAAGATTTGATAAAAAAGGAAAGAAGTAAAGAAGTATAGTACTAGCCAATATTCGAACTATATATAAAAGTAAGGCTAATAAAGTATGACTAGTAGATTAAGGAATCTCTAACGGCTTAAAGCCTAGAGGATTAAATAATTGGTTTAAATAAGATAAAAAGCTTTAACCTTTAAAGCCGGGTGGCAAATTCGATAAGTTTATTATAAGTAGATTTTCTAATAAACCTATTGGATATTAGCTAATAAAAGAATATTTTAATATATTAAAAATTGGAAATGACTTAATAGAATAAGAATGCGAACTACTTTATAAAACCTTAATAAATTGAGAGGACGCCTTAGCTTTTGATTAGACGGAACTTAGCTAGATTTAAAAAGAGGTTACGCCTTATATTAAGATTAAGATAATACCTTATAAAGCCTAGTAAGAGAAAATATTCAAGGTCCTTAAAGCTCTTTAAGAAAAGGTAATCGAAATGTTAAAGGATAGGCTAAAGTAAGGTATTCTCGAGTTCTATAATAGCCTTTATAAGAACAAATGGTTCTTAATTATTAAAAAAGAGAAGGGAACTTATAGATTAATAATAGTAGTAGTAGAGATGAACTGAGTAATAGTTAAGGACGCTAATATTCCTTTAAATATAGATAAGTTCTTAAATAAATTTGTAAGATTAACCTATAGCTCTTTTATTGACTTCTTCTTAAGATATAACTAATTTATTCTTAATATTAAATTAAGAGATATAATAGTAATTCAAACCCCTCTTAGGCTACTTCAAATGATAAGATTACCTTAAGGGGCTATAAATTCGATCGCTTAATTTGTTTAAGTAATTTATAAGATACTAGTAGATTATATACTTAATATTGTACTCTCTTATATAGATGATATAGGAGTAAAAGGATTAAGATTATTCTATAACTATAAAGAAGTTCTTTTTAGCATATAGTAATTTATAATAGAATATATTTAGAACCTAGACTAGGTGCTTATACAATTTAAAAGGGTAGGAGCAATAGTCGGTCCGAAGTTATAATACTATCTTCTATTAATAGAAATTGTTAGTTTTATTACTGATTCCAATAGCCGAAGTCTTTAGAGGGCTAAAGTACTTAAAATCGATAAATAGAAGAGGTATAATAATATAGCAGAAGCTCGCGCATTTATTAGCATTATAGTATACTATCGCATTTAGATTAAGGATTTCGCTAAAAAGGCAGTACCTATTTACTCTTTATTTTAGAAAGGGGCTGAGTTTTAATAGGAAGAACCTTAAATAGAGGCTATAAAATAACTAAAGCAAGCGTTACTTAAAGCGCTATATTTGATCAAAATAGACTATAGAGCCGACGCTAGGCTAATTATACTAATAGTTGACGTAAGCTTAATCGGATAAGGTGCTGTCCTTTAATAAGCTAATAGCTAATAGAAAAGACATTTAGCTCGCTTTAAAAGCAGTCTTTAGAATCTAGTAAAGATAAAGTATAATACTATTAAACGGGAATGCAAAAGCGCTTTAAAGGTAATGAAAAATATAAGAAGCAACTTTTATAGCACTTACTTTATCCTTAAAACTAATGTTAAAGTGCTAGTAGAACAATTGAATAGAGCTGCAAGCGACCTATTAAGAGCCTTATTAATAAAGTTGATTGTTTAAATAAGATTAATAGACTTTAAAGTCAAATATATTTTAAGAATGAAAAATACTACTACCGATAGCCTTTCGAGAAGAGCTTGCCCTTACCCCTTTGATTTAATTAAAGAAGACGAAATAGATATTAATAAGTAGGTAGAGAATGAAGTTAATTATCTATTAATATATCGCCTTAAAGGGACTTGATTTGCGGTCCTAACTTATAAGTCAAATAAGAGAATTTTATCACCTGACTACTTAAGTGACTTTGAAGAAATTGCGAAATTTTTAATTATACTTAAATAACTAAAAATAGTTACTCTTAAGGATTTTCAGAAATTCAAAGCTAAAGCTCTAATTTATCTAATAAAAAGAAGACGATTATTTAAAAGGAGCGATAACTCATTTCTTATATAGCTCTATTTAGATAATAATAAACTGTAAGCTAAGGCTATTTAAGATATTTATAAGGAGACCGGCTATTAAGGAGCTAAGTCTACTTACCATTGACTCTTAAGAAAATTCTTTTAAAAGGGTTCTTTTAAAGACTGTAAAGCTTTTATAAAAAGTTGTATCCCTTATTAGAAATGAAAACCTGGTTGTAAAGAGAATCCCTTATTCTTAACCTGGCTATTAGGCCTTTTTTATAAAGTCAATCTTAATATTATATAAGTATTAATAATTGAAAATGAGATTATATATTTTATTCTAATAAAGGAAGACCTATTAGGATAGCTTAAAGGACGACCTTTAAGATCTGCTAACTTTGAATCTATTGCAAAGTTCCTTTAGGAAGATATAGTCTATTGCTATAGACTTTTTGACAAATTAACTATTAATAAAGGCCTTGAAAATAAAGGAGTAGTTAAAGCTTTTTTACGAAAATATAGCATTAAATAGGTTCAAATCTTAATATACAACTCGAAAGCTAATAGAGTAGTAGAGCGAGGATATTGTGATATTCTTAATAAGTTATCTAAAGTTACTTATAAAGGATTTAAAAATTAGATAAAACACTTTTATAAAATACTCTTTACTTATTAAATGATAATCTATAAACCAATTAGAGTTATACTATTTTTCCTTATCTATAGTAAAGAGGTATAGCTCTCTTTTAAATCCTAATAGCCTATTTAGAGATTATTCGACTATAGTCAAATTTAAAACCGTCTCGATTTGCTTGTAATAAGATGCTAATAACTTAAGCTTTAAGATATAGATATAAAGGAAATCATTTTATAAAAGAAATGATATTAGGAAAAAGCTAAGGAAGCATAGGCTGCTTTTAAAGTACTTAAAACGCACCCTATTTGAAAAGATGATCTTATCCTAGTCTATAATATTATAAGAAGTATTAATATATTAGCAGATACTAAACTTAACTATTGATAGCTTAATCTATTTAAGGTTAAGTCTAAGTAGAAAGAAAAGGGATACTATTCTCTTTAGGAACTTAATAGAGTCGATATTAAAGGAACCTTTGCAGCCAACTGATTAAAGCACTTTTATTAATACGACTAGACCTTATTCCTTTTAAAAGACAAATTAGAAATTGATATAACCTCCGAATCTTCTATAGGAACTAATAGTAATATAAGTAATTTTAAACCCTTAAACGAAAACCAAGATTTTTCCTACTTGACCTATAAGCTAGTCCTATAAGTAAAGAATATTAAAATACCTAATTAATTGCAACCTTAAGTTATTATTCTTAAAATATCTAAAGAATGCAGATAGGAATATTAAACGATTTCCTAGCCTATTAATTGTCCTACCTTCCTTTAATCCTTATTTTTACATTTTTAGCAAGGTCGCCTCCTTTATTATTTAAGATATAGATCTTTTAAGATTATTTTAAATTCTTGCTTGCTTTGACTTATTTTGCATTCTTAATATTAGCCTTTAATTATAGCATTCCTATTACTTTCCTTAAATAATAAATAAAAAGTCCAATTTCCTTAATATATATATAGTAAACCTATTGCAGCTTATATGCCCTTTTGATTCTTATACTCTATTGAACTTTCTTATTTATACTCCCTATCTTTTATAAGCAATATGCCTTTAAAGAACTTATAAATGGTTTTATCTACTATAATAGGGGATAAATAAGTATTAGTTATAAACTTCTCTTAAGACGGTAGAGCTATTATATTATTAGAGAACTTCAAATTGACCTATATAGCCTTAGGAGATATAAAGTAATAAAAACTCCTTTTAGCTTATGCGAATGCTATTAATAACTTTTTAACCTAAGTGGCCCTCGGAATTCTCTAATTTAACGACTTCCTAATTAAAGAATTAAGACTGAAGGGAATCTTTAGAAAGGAATTCTTAGCTAATGCAAATTAATATATAACCTTAGCCGATACTTTTAAAATAGACTAAGATAAAAGGGAAGAATCTATTCGACAATTGGATAATTTAGCCACTAATAAGAGAGGACTCCTATTTCATTCGCGCTTCTTAACAAATATTAATTCTAATAATAGAAGGCGAGTATTATTAAAAATTCTTAAGGAAAATACTTCTATAGCTAAAGCTATTTAAATTCTTAATTTCTTTATCATTTAAGAAGGAGTAGTAAAATTCTAAAGCAATCGAATTCGCGGTCGCAGATTTATAGGCTTATCTAATATAGTACTTATAGCAGCTAATAGGATTATAAAAAGATTAAATTAAGCTATAGATATTACCTTACCTAATAGTACTATTATTAATATGCTAAGGCTTTGCGCTTTTACTTATAGTTTGCTTATTTTAAAAGAGAACTGGACTCTTATACTAGGGTTTAGATAAGATTTCTTTAATAATAAAAAAGGGAATTGGTTATTTATAATCAAGCCTGCTTTGAAATTTGCTTCTTAATCTAAAGATATAATAAGTGCTAAACTATATGATTTGACTTACGGTCTTAAACTAGGAGTTAGAAATAAGAATTTTAGAATTAGACTTAACCTACCTTTTATTAAAATGATTTTAGAAACTGCTGCTAAGTAAACTACTTAAACGCTTAGCGCAGTCTCTTTAGAATTTTCAGAATCTTTAAAGTGTAACACACATCGTAGCATATAAGGGAAGACAAGAATCAAATGGGCGAATTTGATTCTTCTGGCTTTTTTAGCTCAGTGGTAAAGTCTTCATACTACTGGCTCGGCGAGTTGGAAGGTAGTAACTAAGGTTTCTACCGCTGCCGAGGTTGTTCCGAGGAACAGCGTTACATAAGAATCAAATTCACAGATGCCCTAACTCGATTTGGACTAGCGTGTAGTCACGTGGTGTAGTGTTTGTTTACGCGGGAATACGTGATGCACGCTAGTAGTTCAACAGAATCGATAAGGCAGTTAAACCTCACTTGTTTATTACAGGGGTACCTGGGAGGTGCTGCCTGATATTCAAGGCCATAACTGGGGGTTATGGTAAAAGGGTTATGTCAACTTATATGGCTCTCTCCTGCTCCTGGCCTTGTCACGTGAGGA
>JAENRP010000388.1:0-36891 GCA_024741835.1 Diplocarpon mali | reverse complement strand
CCTTTTTTTTCTTTTACCTTTAATAATAATATAGCCCTAGTTTAGGCCTTTTAATATATTAGTTTTCTCGCACTTAAGGTTTACTAATAATTGATATGCTATTGCCTTAACCTATATTATTTTATATTCTTTGCTAATAGTAGTAGGGGCTACTACTTTTGTTATTTAAGATATATATAAAGACCTAAGATAGATAGGTCTTATAATATATATCATATGATCGACGCAGGACGGTAGGAGGATAAAAGGGCCATCTTCTATATATAAAGATAGCGCGTATCGCTATAGTACTGAATATACCCTATACTTAGGACTTGTTCCTAACATCTTGTCTAAGAGAGCCTGCTTATGGTGCTTCCTCCTCTTGTTTTTAAGTCTTCCCTTAGGCCTATTCTTGTGTTGTCTCCCCTCTGTTTTATATTAGGCATACTAAAATAGCATATTTAGTAAACTAAAAACAATTCTATAAAGCCTTTTGCGTCAATCGAATTATAGTATAGAACCGAAACTGCCTTCTTTAACAACCTATCAATAATTACAAGGGCAAAATTATAACCGAGTTCATTAAGCGGAAGCTTTATAAAATCCATTATCAAGTATTAGTAAGCTCATTTAGGAATTAGCAAGGGTTGCAGGAAACCTAGGGTCTTATTATAATAAGCTTTCATTCTCGAATAATAATAGTTCTAAATATAAGTGCTAATATTACTACTAAGACTTTTCTAATAGTATTTTCTTCCTATTAAAAGCCTTGTTTTCCCGATTCTAGCATATGCGACGCAAGGTTACTTATATATATAATAAATTAAGGCTGTTCGCAGTTCAGGAGGTTAGGATAGTATAACAAGTCTACTTTAGAAGAAGAGTTTCCCTTAGCTAAGTTCATAGTTAAGGCTATAGCTCTACGCCTTGTCTTAGAACTTCTATAGCTCAAGGGAGGTCTTATTAGCTTAAATGACCTTATCGATAATATAGTAGCTCGCCATATTATACTCGACCTTAGACATTAGGTCAGCAGGTGCCTCTATTAGCGCGATTGGCATAGTTGTTACTTATAGGCCAGGCCTAGGAGTGGAATCGACCTGCGCTAAAGTTACTTATAGGCCGGGCCTAGGAGTAGAATCGCCTCTAGTAGCAAGTACTTCTATAGAAAGCTTATCGTTAAGTAAGAGCTGCTAATGGCGTAAAGCTCGTTTCTTAGCCTTAAGAGGGGTTAGCTCCTAGTCTTAATATAAGAGTGTATTAGCTAGCGTATTCATTATGCCTATTTAGTATATAATAAAGAAGTTGAAATTAGCAAAGAACTTCGCTTAGCGAGCCTGCTAGGCTATTAAGTCCTTAGTTATTATAAAGTACTTAAAGGCCTTATAATCTATATATATATATACTATTTTCTAAGCCTTAAGTAGCTCTACCTTATACTAGTAGAACGATCTAAAAATCGCTAGGAGCTCCTTATTATAAATAGGGTAATTCAGCTCGGCGTTATTTATTGTCTTTAAGAAGTACCTAATTGGGTAGTAGTTCTCGTCTTCCTAAAGTTAGGAGAGTATACTAGCGACTATACTATCAAAGGCGTCGGTCTTAAGCCTTATCTACTTCTAAGGGTAATAGTAGTATAAAATCGAGGTCGTTTAAAGCCTTAAGCGCAGAGCTTCCCAAGCTTCCTTATAAGTGTCGTTAAAATCAAAAGGAACGTTTCCTATAAGAGCTATCAAGGGTCGGTAAATACAACTATAGCTTTAAATGAACCTTCGATAGAAGTTATAAAACCTTAGGAAGCTTTATATACTGCGTATATTCTTAGCGTATTTCTACTCCTAAATAACTAAGACCTTATTAAGGTCTACCTTAATTTTATAAACTTTAATAATAAATCCTAGGAACCTAATCTTAATAACCTTAAACTCGCTTTTCTTAATATCTACTTAAAGGCTATAGCGTTAAAGAATTCCTAAGATCTTCTTAATATAAATCTCATAGTTAAGGGAGTTTTTTAAGTAGATTAGAATATTATTTAAGTAAGCAAAGTAGAAATCGTTAAGGTGCTTAAAGAGAATATTATTAATTATTGAGATAGGTGATATAGCTATCACTCCGATGTATTGTTATATGATCCTATTGCTTAGTCAGTAGGATATTGATACGTATATAGCTAAAGGTAAGAAAGGGGTAACCTTCCTTCCCTAACTCTTACTAATATATCGACTATCGACCTTTAAAAGTTTCCTATACCTACTGCGCTAACTCACTTAAGCTTAATAGGTTATAAGCCCTAAATAGACTAATAATAGATTATTGACTTCCTTTAAAAAGCACTTGCGCTGCAACTATTAGTAGGAAGTTGAATAAGACTTATAATAAGAGGCGAGCAATCGGCGAATAGGAGGTGTGATTCTCTATTCAGCTAACCTATATTGCAAGAGGTATGATTCCTTGCTCTACAACCCCTTTAGTATTATAAGAGGTATGATTCCTTGCTTTACTATATTTCGTAAAAGGTGTGATTCCTTACGTTATAGCCTAAAAAACCCTTTTTAATAAAAGGACTTCCTCCTTATTTAATACTTTTATAATACCTGCTATTTAATCATTTCAACTTTTCAATAGGAAGAGTGCCCTTAACTATTTAATTTATTTGATTTTAAATGCAATTCTATTCGAAACGGCAATAGCTTCCGATTCCGATCGAAACACTAGGCCTAGAGACCTCCAACTCTCTTAAAAGAACTGGCAATAATGGTTCAATGATTTAGAGCTTTACTTTAAGAGCAAAGGCATTGAAATAGCGATTTAAAAGATACTTATTAAATACGCGAGAATAGCCCCTTATACTCCTTCTACCGATTTGTCCACTTCTACTTTAATAGCTAATATAATTGCTAAAGATTTACTAGATATACTAAATAAGCTTAGCCTAAGAGCCTTAGTAGATAATAACCGAGATTCTTAAAGGTAGATTTTAAATATAGAAAAGGAGAAGGAGTATAGGCTGGCCTTAGCTAAATGTAAGCTTAAGATCAATAGAGGTTTAAGCGATAAAGATAGAGATTTAATTTAAGTTTATAATAATGTAAAGATAAGATAAGATACTTTAAAAGTAAAATACTTTTAAATAACTGCCCTTAATACTTAGTATCTACTATAGCGGATCACTTTATTTTAATATAGAAAAGATAAAGATAGTAAAGAAATAAATATAAATATAGACTCTACTTAGTCTATACTATATAAAGCGAGGAGGAGAGTAAGAGCTATAGATCTTAGGATAGCTATAACTTTTAGGAAAACTCAGCTTTTTGATTTCTTACTTAATAGCCTCCCTTTTAAGTTCGCTATTGCGAAATAATCTCTTCTCATTTAACCTAACCTTAAGATCTATAAGAAGATCGACCTCTTTCGAACTATTAAATAAGACCTTAAAGGACGCTTTAAATTGGCAAATGCTATATTATAGGGTAACGACAAGCCCGAGAAGAGGAAGGAGCGCAGGACAAGCCCTTAAGCTCATTAGGGATACTACTTCTATAATAGTGCTTATAATATTACTAATTATAAAGTTAGAAGGCAACTGATCGATATAGTCGCTAGCTTTAATATTAAGAAGCAATTAAAGCAGAAGTTAAGAAGCAAACTGCCCTTATCCTACCGAAGGCCGCAACTATTAAAGAAAGGCAAAGGAAAAGGCTATTTAGCTAAAACTTCAGCAGATACCTTTAATAATAATAGTAAGTCATTTAAACCTAAATCCACTTCTGATAATTTAAATGATAATTATAATAAAGATGCTTACATCTTAAAAGCCGATCTTTATAAGATCCTTAAATCCGACTGGTATAGTAATACTAATTATATAATATATATGACTAATAAACCCTACCTATTTAAAGGCCTATTTACTAAAATAAAAAGGCGCTCTATTAAGGTTAGCGGTAGAAGGTTATATATAGACTCAATAGGTATAGTAAAGATGAATATTGCTAGCATTTCTTTCCTTTTATAAAATATTCTCCTTATACCTAGCTTAGGTATTAATCTTTTATCTAGTTATAAGATCTATATAAAGTTAAATTATATAGGAGTTTTCAATAATCAATTTATATAGTTTATAAATAATAATTATAAAGTGATTTTTAAAGCTAAAATCAAAGATGGACTTTATATTATCTTAAAGGTAATATTATAGAAATTAACTCCTAGGCCAAACTTATAAGTAGATTCCTTTAAGGAAAGTGCACTCTTTACCCTAATACAATTAAGCGAGGATAAGGAGAATAGATAGACTCTTAAGCTAAGATCGCAAGTAAAATTCGCGAAAATAACTCTTAAGTCAAGACTATAAATAGAGTATAAAGTGTCCTTAAAGATAACTCTTAAGCTAGGATCATAAGTGAATTTAGTAGAAATGACTCTTAGGCTAAGACCGTAAGTGGATTTTGCAAATTTGCTAATAACGACTCTTAGGCTAAGACCGCAAGTGAAATTCGCGAATTCGTTAAAGACAACTCTTAAGCCAAGACTATAAGTAGATCTTGCGGTTTTATTAAAAACGACTCCTAAGCCAGGCTCGCAATTAGAAAACGGCAAAACCTCGAACTGCTATTACTAGTCCTTTCTAGCTGCTAATAATAAAGTATCGACTAATAATAGGCTATTAAAGCTATTAGAAGCCGAAAGCCTATTAAGGTATTAGCTAATATATAAAAGATTCGTATATCTAAGGCTAGAGAAATTAAAGGGCTTATATAAGGTCTCGACCCTAAAATAGAAGATTTAAGTACTAAAGGATCGCCTAGTATGCCGAATTTGCAAGCTAATAAAACTTTAAAATTGGATGCGAATTAAGCTTAGTCTATAGAAAGATTCGATACTAGCACTAATATCTATTAATACTACTAGACTATTTATAACCTTAATTAAAGGAAATAATTAGTTTTTTTAAATAGTAGATAACTCTATTTAGTAGATATAGACTATTTGCGCTAAGACTAAATCTAAGCTTATAGAAAAGCTAGAAACTTAGAAAGTGATAGAGGAACGCTAGACCTAATTAAAGCTAATAGCTATTAAGTCTAATAATATATTAAAGATTAAGGTAAAGCTTAACGAATAGGCAAAATAAGGAGTTTGCTATAAACCAATTATAATATACAAAGGTTCTTACTAGAATGGCATTGCTAAGCGAAGCATTTAGTAAGCAGAGACTAATTATCGCACTCTATTATAAGATGCTAACCTACTATTAGAATTCTAAGACCTTGCAGTTAAGGCAGACGTATACCTGCGAAATAGAATAGGTAGTAGACTAATAGTCAATAGTACCCAAATATCGCTATATAAGGCATATTTTAAATAGAAACTAAGCTTAGACTATATCTGCGTCTTTAAAAGCGTCTGCTACTCCTATATTAGCCTAAAGTCCTAGCCTATAAGTATAAAGAGTAAGAAGCTAATAGACTAAGGTAAAGAGTATATATTTATTAAGTATATTAAATAGATAATAAAGCAATAGATAGTATATGCGCTAAACCTAAGGTAAGTAATCATATCCTTAGTAGTTAAGTTTGATAAATCTTAAAATAAGGGAGAGCTATCCTTAAAGCTCTATATACCTAGAGATTCGCAAGGTATACTATTCAATAGTGATACTATTAAGCCGAACTAACAACCCTTCTCTCTAAGCTTAGGTATATTAAGCGCACCTGCTAATCGACAACCTATTAGTCGCCTAAAGGCCGAATAGACCATTCCTATTATTCGCAAACTGCCTAAAGTATAGAATAACTTTAATATTATTATCCCTTTAATTAAAATACCTATAGTAAAGGATATTCTCAAAATAGGTATAAGTAATAATAAGCCTTTACTATTAGAAAGCGGTTCCTTAGATAATAAGCCTATAGAACCTATAGCTGAACTTACGCCTTTAAAAAGGAATAAAGACTTAAAACCAAAAGATACCTTAGACGAACGCAAGTCTAAGCGTATCTAGGCTATAATAGCGCATAGGATCTATAAGCTCGAACTCTAATAGAGCTTCGACAAAGATAATGCGTTCCTAGCCGCTAGAGGGATAATGAAAATCTCTCTTCTAAAGACGTATAATAAAGCTATTAACAACCTAGAGAATAGAGCAGCATAGAATGAGGCAATCTAAGAGGAGATAAGCTCTCTTATTACAAATAGTATATAAATAGTGGAACCGATATTAAAGGATATGAACCTAGTATTAATAAAGTAGGTCTTTATAATTAAGATATATACAGATAGGACTTTAAAACATTATAAGGCAAGGCTTATAGCTAAGGGCTTCTCCTAATAGTATAAAGAAGACTACTTCAATACATTTGCGCTAACAGTTCGCATAGATACCCTTTGTATATTTATAGTAATAGTAGCCGCTAAGGACCTTAAATGCAAATAGTATAATATTAAAAATGTATTTACCAAAGCAATTATAAAGGAACGGATTTTTCTCTCCTAATCTAATAGTATTACTATATGCGCTAGCTACTCCCTTTATATACTTTATAGTATCTATAGGCTTAAACAATCAGCCTATAATTAGAACCTCTTATATAGTTCTACTTTAGTAGAAATAGGATTCGTTTAAAGCTTAGCTAACCCTTATCTATTTACCTATATTAAGCGTAGAATCAAGTTGCTACTATATATTAACAATATTACTATAGCTGCGAAAATAACCACTTAATTAGATTGGTTCTTTATGATAATTCGGAAACGTTTTAATACTAAGGATCTAAGGGGAATTTATAAGATCCTTAGCATTTGCGTTATAAGGAACCGCTCTACTTAAGAACTCTAATTAAATTAAGAGCAGTATATTAAGAAGATCCTAGACCGAATAGGACTCTCTACTTATACTTCCAACTTTAAGCTAAAGCGTACTCTAATTAAAGGAAAGTATAATAAGTTAGAGCCTGCTAATAAAAATAAGTAGAGAAGAGATCTAAAGAAGTACTAATAGGATATTAGAGCGATTATATATGCTATAGTATATATAAGACTAGATATCGCCTTTATCACTAGGCAACTTAATCAGAACCTAAAGGATCCGACGATTTAATATAAGAATGCAGTCAAGCGACTTAAAAGGTACCTTCGATTAATAATTATACAAAAGGTAAGATATAGATTAACAAAATATATAAGCGCAAAGCTTAAAGTATATACCGATTCCGATTAGGCAAATATAAAAGGTCGGAAAAGTATATCTAAAAGCATAATAATGCTATATAGTAGACCTATATCGTAAGGAAGTAGGAAGTAGAAATCAATAGCTACTATAAGTACTAAGGCTAAATATATATCGATATTATCAAATTATAAGCAAGGATTATAGATCGCCTAAGTTTTAAAAGATATAGGTTTTACTAAGTATATTAAATAAGATAGGAACTGTATTAATCTTTAAGTAAATAATATAAGGGCGATTGCACTTATAAAGAATCCATACTTGTATAAGCGATTAAAATATATCGATATTACCTATTACTTTATCTATAACCTTATTGCAAAGAATAAGTTATTAATCACTTATATCTTAACCGATCGAATAGTAGCAGATAGATTTATAAAGCTATTAAAGATAATTGTAAAGTTTAAAGCATTTAAAGATATACTAAGGTTGTAGAAGATAGTAGGGGCTTAGCAGGCTTAAGGACAACTCCTAGGCCCGCCCTGCGAGTTAGGTTATATAGTCTTATAAAGTAAAGTTTTTTTTTAAATCGACTCTTAGGCCTAGACCGCAAGTCAAATCATATAGTCTTATAAAGGAACGCTTTTGGAAATTTGACTCCTAGTCCTACTTCGCAAGTAGGATTAGTGATTTCAATAGAGGTTGCTATTAATTGATTGTTTTTAATTTAAAGATATACCTAAGAGTTGGATTAGCGCAAAAGGATAGTTATTATTTTCCTAACTGCAGGTCAATCGGAGTAAGGTCTAAGTAAGGGTATTAAGATAGGTAATATAACTATTACTCTAATATATTATTATATAACCCTACTGCTTAGTTAGTAGGATATTGATATATATATAGCTATAGGTAAGAAAGGGGTAACCTTCCTTCCTTAACTCTTACTAATATATCGACTATTAACCTTTAGAAGTTTCCTATACCTACTATGCCGACTCACTTAAGCTCAATATTAATAAACCTTTAAAAGGTAGTAGGCCTATTTGTCAGTCCGAATGGTAAAACCTTATACTTATAAGTCCTATAGCACGTGCGAAAGGTAGTTAGGTCCTTAGCGTTAGCTAATATACAAATATAGTAAAAGGCTTATTATATATCGATTTTTATAAAAACATAAGCTTTTAATATGCGTACTATTATCTTATTAATAAAGGGAATCAGGTAAGGGTCTTTCTTTATTAAGGCATTCAGTTTCTAATAGTTAATATATAGATATAAGGAGCTATTAGCTTTTCTAATAAAGAGGATTGAGGCTACCTAAGGGGAACTTAAAGCTTTAATAAATCCTTTATATAGGTTCTCGAGAATATAGCTCTTGACCTTTAAGAGCTATTTATTAATAAGGCGGTAGAGGGGTTCGATTGTTAAGTTGTTCTCGCTTATTAGCTCAATTTTATAATCTACCCTTAGCCTAAGTTCTAGCAGTTAATTAAAGGTCTAGCGATTGAAGACGTTCTTAAACTTAGCGTACTAAGGCAGGAGCTTCTAATCTATTAGCTTATTATTGCTCTTATACTTAGCTTATAGCGCCGAACTAAGGCTAAGGGAGCTAATTTCAGCTTGCCTAACCGATTCTTAGCAATTGATTTCTTAATCTAAATTATAAATAAAGCTTATAAATATAAACTCTTTAGGCGCCGGTTCTTAAGTTTATATAACTTATCTTACCTTAGTTATAAAGCAGTAGTAAAGGGCGCCGATTGCTAAGGCTAAAATTAGGCTGATTTAATAAGCCGGCTTTAGAGTAGCATTCCTTTTTATTAAGAGAGGGAGCAAGGGGTCTAGTACTCTTAGCAAGGCCTTCTTTATATAATTCAGATCTCTTTTTAAGTCTTTAAAGAAACTGCTATCCTTAGGTCTATAAGAGGCCATAGGAGTAGGAATCGAATTAGTAGGTTTTACTTATAGGCTGGGACTAGGAGTAGAATTCGAGTTCGCAGATTTTACTTATAGGCTAGGACTAGGAGTGGAATTTAGGGCGTTAGTGCTTGCTAGTACTAAGAGCTAGGCTTAGGCCATTCTAAGGTCTTTGTCCTCGGCATCTATTATAGCTACTTAACAATCAACGTCTTATTAAGCTATTAAGGGTTTTATTAGTTATAAAAGATCGATTAGTATGCATCGATTAAAGTAAGGGATAATAGGTATATCCTTAGGCTAAGAGATGCTGTTTTTTCCCTTTCTATAAGACTATTTAAGGTTATAATACTTTAAGAACTTCTTATTAATCAAAACGTTAATTGCTCTTAAGCTTATAATTAGGAAAGGGAAGTTTATTTATCGCCTATCAATTATAAGGGTAAGTAAGACGGCGAATCGAATGGTTTCTCCCTTAAGGCTATTATAACTAATAGAGGTAATCGGTTTAGGCAGTTTAATAAACTTTACCTTAAGTCTTTAAGAAAGCTAGTATATTAAAGACGTCTTGATAATACCGAAAATATTAGCTCTACTATTAATATAGGTAACTGTTTTAATAAATGATCTATTTCAAGTTAATTTTATAGAAACTAAGAACTAGCAGCCGCCTATTAATAGGTAGGAATCAAAATCTAAGTCTTTCTATAAATTATAACTTATACTATAATAGGAGTCTTTGCTATAGCTTAGCAGTTTCCTAATAGTAGGTTGTTTTCCATCTTAACTTTAGCTATTATAAACTCGCCTTACTTCTTTAGCTTTAAGCAGTCTATTATATAATAACTAAGGGCTTTGCAATTATAGCAGAGACTAGATGATAGCTTTAAGCTAGCAGACCTTTCTTAATAAGTCGCTAGTAAAAGAGAATGAGTGCAAAGAGCTAAGGAGGTAGCTATAGCAGTAGGTCTTTATAACTCCCTTTTTAATATGCCAGGGACGCGGTCCTTTAAAGGAGAGAATGCGATGGTAGGAGCGACTTGTTAAGCGTTATAGGCCTTTTCTTACTTAATATTATAAGCCTTGCGGTCTGCAATAGCTAAGAACTTATTTAAAGTAGTATAATTATTATTCATTTTATACTTTTCTACTTAAAGGTCGTTCTTTAAAGCCGGGGAGACCTTTTTACAAATATTATCAAACTAGTAAGACTGATCGATCTTTCTAACTATAATAAGGATAATAAACTTAGATTAGAACTTATTATATAATAATAAACCTATAATTAGCCTATTATATTTAAGCTTAGCAGATTAAATATAGTTATAGTTAAAGAACCTTTAATCTAAAACCCTAAGGACATTAGTAGTATATATAAACTTACTAATAAAGATAGAATCTATATATTATAGGATTAAGTTCTAAGCTTTACCTATTATACACTTAAAGTAGGCAGTGATCTAGTCCTCTCTTAAAGTAAAGTTGCTTAAGTACTTTTAAATAAATACCTTTATAGCTATCTTTTAAGCGTTATAGGTAATTTTACCTTAGTAGTTGCTAAAATGGGTTTAAGGGTACTTAATTCAATAGGGGTCGACGGCTAGGACTAAAGGTCTAATAATCGAGAGGTAGTAGTCTAAGGAAGGTAGTAAGTCGGCGGTAAGGGACTGAGTATTCTAAGGGCTAGCACTTAAGGAAAAAGGGGCAGTAGTATTATTTTAAAGAGCAGCGGCTATAGTAGCACTAATGAGGTTTGCGATTTTAGCCTATTAGGCAGTTGAGAAAAGAGGAGCTAATATAGTAAGGGTAGATGTTGGTTCTTCCTTAACTTTAATTAATAGAAAGGGAGTATTTTAAGAATCTACTTGTAATCTAGGCCTAGGAGTAAAATCGGTACTAGGGGAGGTTTCTTCTTAAGTAGGCTTAGGAGAGGGAATATCTCTAGGACTAGGATTGGCAATAAGGCCTATAGAACTGGAACTAGTAGTAGTAAAGCCTATAAAACTAATAGTAGTAAGGCCTAGTAGTAGAGGTGCGGTTAACCTTTTACTTCTCTTAAGTGGCATAAGATTAAAGGTTATAAGTATTAACTCTCTTTATATTATCTGATTTAATCTAAAGGGACCTAATACTAAATAGTGACCTATTTAAAAGGGGGAAGATCAGTATAAGCAGAGCTATATACGTTCTTAAAGCCTTCTAGTAGAGTATATATTAAGGTATTATAGGTTTATAAATCTTAAGAAAGAAGGTTTTACTTTAGGATCACTTCTCTTTACTAATTAGGAGTTGCAATAAGGTTACCTAAGGGTATAGTGCAAATCTGGAGAAGTAGGGTCCAGGGATCCAAAGCTTATTACTCTACTAAAGTTGACCTAGTCTCTAATAGTATAGTATAACCTACTAAGGCTGACTAAGTCTCTATATATATATATAGGTATAAGTCCCTTAGTTTTATACCTAAGTATTCGAAGGAAGGAGTAAGGAGCTTTGAAGAGTATAAGGAAGAGTTGATAAGTATAGGTCGATAAGTATAAGTTAATAGGAAGTGTAAAGAAGGTCGACGACTTATTCGCAAGGAGGTGTCTTTAAGGAGTCGAGTTGTATTTAAGGGTTTTAAAAGAAGGAGTAAGGAGCTTCGAAGAGTATAAGGAGAGTTATTAATAAGTATATTATTAATAAAAAAGAGTAGTATAGAGTTATTTATAAAGGAGGGAGAAAGTTAAGAAGAGAAAAGCTATTATACTGCTTTAAGCAGCAGCTTACGCTAGCAAAGCAAGGGCATAGTAAATAAAATTTTTTCGAATTAAAATTGAAGGTGAATCTCTATTTGCCAAATAGAGGAGGTAAGGGGTTGAAAAAACGAGCTAATCTTATATTCGAAGGTCGTTTTTCAGCTTTCTTTAAAAACTAGATTAATAAGATCTAGGTGCTATATATAAGTTACTTAAGGCAGTTTATAATAGAAGTTGAGATTAAGAGATCGAGTTGCTTAAAGCAGTTCGAAATAACGATTCTAAAGGTAGTAGATATTAAGCTTCTTAGCAGAGGTTGAGTTGATCTTTTCTTATATTATAACTCACTCTTAAGCGTATAAAAGGCGAGAATCGAATAATGCTAACTGTATTGCCTTAAGAGGTACGCTATATAATTAAGAAGAAAAGATAAAGAAGAAAAGAGAGTCTTTAGTAAAGCTCCTTTAGAATAAGTATAAGTGCTTTACTAGCGTGCACGTGATCTAGCCACCTTGCTACCTTAGCGGGCACCTGACTTCGTGCACCTGACCAACATGTGATATAACCGTGTATATAATGCGGCCGTAACATTATAGGTCTGGCCTAAGAGTCAATTTCTATAATATTACCTTTAAGATAATATAAAGTCTATCTTTGATTTTAACTTTAAAGATCACTTTATAATTATTATTTATAAATTATATAAATTGATTATTAAAAACTCTTATACAATTCAATTTTATATAAATCTTATAGTTAAATAAAAGATTAATGCTTAAGCTAAGTATAAAGAGAACATTTTATAAAAGGAAAGAAACGCTAGTAATATTTATCTCTATTATACCTATTAAGTTTGCATATAACCTTCTACTACTAACCTTAATAAAGCGCCTTTTTATTTTAGTAAGCGGGCCTTTAAATAGGTAGGATTTATTAGTTATATATACTATACAACTAGTATTATTATACTAATCGGATTCAAGGATCTTATAAAGATCGGCTTTTAAGATATAGGCATCTTTATTATAATTATCGTCTAAATTATTAGAAGTGGATTTAAGTTTAAATAACCTATTGTCTTTATTAAAGGTATTTGCTAAAGTTCTGGCTAAATAGCCTTTTCCTTTGCCTTTCCTTAGTAGTTGCAGCCTTTAGTAAGATAAGGGCAGTTTGCTTCTTAACTTCTACTTCGATTGCTTCTTAATATTAAAGCTAGCAACTATATCGATTAGTTGCCTTCTAACTTTATAATTAGTAATATTATAAGTACTATTATAGAAGTAGTATCCTTAATAAGCTTAAGGGCTTGTCCTGCGCTCCTTTCTCTTCTCGGGCTTATCGTTGCCCTATAACGCGGTATTTGCTGATTTAAAGCATCCTTTAAGGTCTTACTTAATAGTTCAAAGGAGGTCGATCTTCTTATAGATCTTAAGGTTAGGTTAAACGAGAAGAGATTGTTTTATAATAGTAAACTTAAGAGGGAGGCTATTAAGTAGGAAATTAAAAAGCTAAGTTTCCTTAAAAGTTATAGCTATCCTAGGATCTGCGGCTTTTACTCTCCTCTTTGCTTTATATAATATAGATTAAATAGAGTCTATATTTATATCTATATCCTTACTATCTTTATCTTTTCTATACTAAAATAAAGTGATCTGCTATAATAGATATTAGGTATTAAGGGCAGTTATATAAGAGTATTTTACCTTTAAAGTATCTTATCTTATTTTCGCATTATTATAAATTTAAATAAAATCTCAATCTTCGTTGCTTAAACCTCTATTAATCTTAAGTTTGCATTTAGCTAAGGCTAGCCTATACTCCTTCTCCTTTTCTATATTCAAAATCTGCCTTTAAGGTTCTCGGTTATTATTTACTAAAGCTCTTAAGTTAAGCTTATTTAATATATTTAGCAAATCCTTAGCAGTTGTATTAGCTATTAAAGTAGAAGTAGACGAATCGGTAGAGGGAGTATAAGGGGCTATTCTTGCATATTTAATAAGTGTCTTTTAAATCGCTATTTCAATGCCTTTGCTCTTAAAGTAAAGCTTTAAATCGTCGAACTATTATTGCCAGTTCTTTCAAAAGAGTTAGAAGTCTTTAGGTCTAGTATTTCGATCGGAATCGGAAGCTATTGCCGTTTCGAATAGAATTGCATTAAAAAATCAAATAAATTAAATAGTTAAGGGTACTCCTCCTATCGAAAAGTTGAAATGATTAAATAGCAGGTATTATAAAAGTATTAAATAGGAAGGAAGTCCTTTTATTAAAAAGGGTTTTTAGGCTATAATATAGGGAATCACACCTTCTACAAAATATAGTAAAGCAAGGAATTATACCTCTTATAATACTAAAGGGGTTATAGAGTAAGGAATCACACCTCTTACAATATAGGTTAGCTAAATAGGGAATCATACCTCCTATTCGCCGATTGCTTACCTCTTACTATAAGTCTCGTTCAACTTCCTACTAATAGTTATAGCGCAAGTGCTTTCTAAAGGAAGTTAATAATCTATTATCGGTTTATCTAAGGCTTATAACCTATTAAGCTTAAGTAAGTTAATGCAATAGGTAAAGGAGGCTTTTAAAGGTCGATAGTCGATATATTAGTAAGAGTTAAGGAAGGAAGGTTACCCCTTTCTTCCCTATAGCTATATATATATCAATATCCTATTGACTAAGCAATAGGGTTATATGATAATATATCAAAGTGATAGCTGTATCACCTATCTCAATATTAAATAGTTTATACTTAGGAAGGGTAATACCTATTTATAGTGCAAGAGGTTCGTTAAGGGCTATAATATCGAATTCGAGTTGCCTTAGATAGGCTGATATTAGTGCTATAGACGCGTCTTCGATTGAAAGTGCTCTTTAGAGCTTTGAACTTAATAATTCGCTAGTATTAGTTGGTAATATAGGTGAACTAGTCGATAATAGCGACCGTTGATCTAATAGATAATTTGGTAAGGTACTAGACGACGCTAGTATATATAGTACATAGGTATAAGGTTTTAAAATAAGTGGCACCTTATAATCGTCCTTAAAGACCTTGGCTAGTAACGCAGATATATCTAAGCCTATTTATAGAGTATTGCTTAATAGTAGGTTCTATTAAAGGGCCAGCTTATCTATTAAAGGTAGTAGTATAATCCGAGGCAGGCATAGACTAGTATTATCTTACCTATTCTAAGAGTGATATTATATGAAAACGCGTCTTGCTACTTCCTTATATAACGCGAGAAATGAAATTATTAAAGAAGGGAGCCTTATATAATAGTAACGCATCAAATGAAGGGTTTGTACCTACGTACTAAAGGTTTAGGTTCTCTTAATAGCTGACGCAGGTTCGCTTTTAGGAATAGAAGCAGTAGTCCGATTAACGTAATATATAGCTAAGAGGGTAGTCTAGTAGTATAGCGTAGTAGCTATTAAACTAATAGCCAGCAGATAAAGACTTCTCTCTTTGCTAAACCTAATAGTAAACGATAACGGCGTCGAGTTAGAGGGACTGGAATAAGGATGCTGTGGTGCGGTCGGCTGGAGGGCCTTTATTAGGTCGCTTAAGAGGCTCGCTAATATGGATAAAGATGATTGATTATATTATTTTCTAATATATATATATAATAAGGAGACTTCGGAAAGAAAAGGGAGAGTTTATGACTTAGCAGGAGTTACGTAGAGGGTCTCTAGAATAAGTGGAGACTTTGCCCATTTTGCATAATATACTCCTTAGTTAGGCGATACTCTTAGAATCGCTTAGCTATATAGATAAAATAAAAGAAAGAATGGCAGTTATAAGAAAAAGAGGCTCTATCTTATATGCCGCCCTTCTAAAGGTCGTTCCTTTTAAAATAAAAGGGGTCGCTATAGGCAATAAGCGCGCTTAGGAATCTTCGCGATTCTACGCTAATGCTCTATTAGGCTTCTTATAAAGTATTTCTATTATAGAGGTTCTTCTTTCCTTCTTTTAAAAATAACCCTCCTTTATTATTTAAAAATATCGTCTTTATACTAATAATTTTTAAATATAAAAGGAACTCCTGCTTATTATAGCCTTAGCCGCCCTTATAAAGTAAGACCCTTAGAGTCCTTATACCCTATATTATACTGACTTTGCGCTAGGTTACTAGCGCTCCTTTAGGAGCTGCAACCTTAGCGCAATCGTCTTAGCGCCTGCTAGGCAATAAGCCGCTACTACTATCGCCCCTGCTGCCGCCGCCGCCCTTGCTACTACTGCTACTACCTAAGAGCCCTGCCCCTACTGCGCGTTATATGCCTAAGCCTATAATAGAGCGCGATAACGCGTATATATATTATATCGTATATAAGAGCACTGGCAATCTCGATTATTAGTACTTTAATAGTACCTTTAGTACGTATTGCGTTTATTATATAGTGCTAAGCAATAGCTGCTAATAGGCCAGCGGACCTCTCCTCGCCTCCTAGGAGGCTATTATATCGGCCTATGCCTGCGGTGCCTTTAAAGAGGAGGTAGCACTACTACTTAATATAGTAAAGGGTGCGCTCTAGAGCTTCTATAGTACATTTATCAAGTCTTATTAAGTTTTAAGCTGATTTTAAAAGATAGGAGCGATCGGACCCTAGTGCTAAAAGGGCCCGCTACTCCTGCGAATAGTAGTATCGCTGCCTCCCTTACTCCTAGTATACTATTCCTATTTGCTCCTAGGCCCTTCGGCTCAGACCTATTTGCCCCTACTATCGCTACCGCTACTCTTATCCTATCTGCTACTACTATCGCAGCTACTACTATAGTATCTCCCTTCGTCTTTCCTATTCTTACCCCTACTATCGCTGCTCCTACTATTGCCGCCGCCCTTGCTATCCTCGCCCTTATCGCCCCTGCTATACCCCCTGCCTTCGCCCCTACTATCGCTAGTATATTCGCTAGCAGGCCTCTGGCCAAGGGAGTACCTCTAGGCCTCTCTTAAGAGGAGATCTATATAGAGCTTATAGCTATGGCTTTACAGCTCCTAGCGCTAGCTAAGAGGATCTAAGAAAGGGTTACGCCTTATAATAGTAACTTAGGAACGTTACCTATCTTATATTTTTAAAAAAGGAGAGCTTTTATAATACGCTTTATAAGAGAAAACAAATGAATGTGATTATAAGAGAGTAGGAGCTTATAAGTATAAGTCTCTTAATAATAAGTGATTATTTGCTAACAAGTATAAGTTGCTAAATGATTATTTAAAAGCTCTAAAGGTTTAATAAACAAATAAAGCTTTTAAACTTCTAATGGTCTAGGTTCTTAGTAAGCCTATCTGCGTATATCTCTCTAGTAGGGAGGTAGATTATTTAAAAGCTTCCTCTCTAATACTCCTAGCGGATCTATATATTGCTAATTTCGATATATTAGAGGCTTGTTTTAATCTTCTTATTCTTTATAATAATTAGCCGAATTATTTATTAGTTATTATAATATATATTCTATTTAAAGAGGGAGTCTATACGAATCTCCTTAAAGAGGCGTTTTATAGCTATCATCTCCTTTGCAGTAGAAACCATACTATAGAGTTCTACTTTAGTAAAGGAAAGCGTAATAGTCGCTTAGCGATTCGCTTTTTAAATAATCGGTCCTTTAAATAAGAAGAATATTGAGCTTAAATAAGTCGGCGCAGTAGGTAATGGAAACTTCTAAAGGTCGATAGTCGATATATTAGTAAGAGTTAGGGAAGGAAGGTTTCCCCTTTCTTCCCTTTAGCTATATATATATTAATATCCTACTAATTAAACAGTAAGGTTATATGATAATATATTAGAGTAATAGCTATATTACCTATCTTAATACCCTTACTTAGACCTTACTCCGATTGACCTGCAGTTAGGAAAATAATAACTATCCTTTTACGCTAATCCAACTCTTATATATCTCTTTAAATTAAAAACAATCAATCAATAGCAACCTCTATTAAAATCACTAATCTTACTTATAGAGTAGGACTAGGAGTCAAATTTCTTAAAAGATATTCCTTTATAAGATTATATAATTTGACTCGCAGTCTAAGCCTAGGAGTCGATTTAAAAACTTTCCTTTATAAGACTATATAACCTAACTCGCAGGGCAGGCCTAGGAGTCGTCCTTAAGCCTACTAAGCCCTTACTATCTTTTGCAACCCTAGTATATCTTTAAATACTTCGAACTTTGCAACCGTCTCTAATAGCTTTATAAATCCATCTACTACTATTCAATCGGTTAGGATATAGGTAATTAATAACTTATTCTTTATAATAAGGTCGCGGATAAAGTAGTAAGCAATATCGATATATTTCAACCGCTTATATAAGTATAGGTTCTTTATAAGTGCAATCGCCCTTATATTATCTGCTTAAAGATTAATACAATTCCTATCTCATCTAATATACTTAGCGAAACCTATATCTTTTAGAACTTAGGCAATCTATAATCCTTACTTACAATTTAATAATATTAATATATATTCGGCCTTAGTGCTTGCAATAGCTATTGATTTCTACTTCCTACTTCCTTATAATATAGGTCTACTATATAATACTACTACGCTTTTAGATATACTTTTCCGACCTTTTATATTTGCCTAGTTAGAATCGGTATATACCTTAAGCTTTGCGCTTATATATTTTATTAGTTTATATCTCACCTTCTATATGATTATCGATCAAAGGTACCTTTTAAGTCGCTTGATTGCATTCTTATATTAAATCGTTAGATCCTTTAAGTTCTAACTAAATTACTTAGTAATAAAGGCAATATCTGGTCTTATATATACTATAGTATATATAATCGCTTTAATATCCTATTAGTACTTCTTCAAATCTCCTCTTTACTTATTTTCATTAGTAGGCTCTAACTTATTATACTTTCCTTCGATTAGAATATGCTTTGGCTTAAAGTTAGGAGTATAAGTAGAAAGTCCTATTCGGTCTAGGATCTTCTTAATATACTACTCTTAATCTAATTAGAGTTCTCGAGTAGAGCGGTTCCTTATAACGCAGATGCCGAGGATCTTATAAATCCCCCTTAGATCCTTAGTATTAAAACGTTTCTAAATTGTTATAAAGAACTAATCTAATTGAGTAGTTGTTTTCGCAGCTATAGTAATATTATCGATATATAAAAGTAACTTAATTCTATACTTAGCATAGGTAAAAAGACAAGGGTTAGCTAGGCTTTAAACAAATCCTATTTCTATTAGAGCAAAGCTATATAAGAGGTTCTAATTATAGGCTGATTATTTAAGCCTATAGATACTACAGAATATATAAAGAGAGTGGCCAGCGTATATAAGAATACTATTAGATCGGAAGAGAAAAATCTATTCCTTTATAATCGCTTTAATAAATGCATTTTTAATATCGTACTATTTGCATTTAAGGTCCTTAGCGGCTATTATCGCTATAAATATACAAAGGGTATCTATGCAAACTATTAGCGCAAACGTATTAAAGTAGTCTTCTCTATACTATTAAAAGAAGCCTTTAGCTATAAGCCTTGCCTTATAACATTCTAAGGTCCTATCTATATATATCTTAATTATAAAGACCTACTTTATTAAAACCAGGTTCACATCCTTTAGCATCGGTTCCTCTATCTATATACTATTTGCAATAAGAGAGCTTATCTCCTCTTAGATTGCCTTATTCTATACTACTCTATTCTCTAGGTCGTTAATAGCTTTATTATACATCTTTAGAAGAGAGATTTTCATTATCCCCTTAGCAACTAAGAACGCATTATCTTCGTCGAAGCTCTATTAAAGTTCAAGCTTATAGATCCTATACGCTATTATAGCCTAGATACGCTTAAATTCGCGTTCGTTTAAGGCGTCTTCTAGTTCTAGGTCTCTATTCCTTTTCAAAGGCGTAGGTTTAACTATAGGTTCTATAGGCTTATCATTTAAGGAACTGCTTTCTAATAGTAGAAGCTTATTATTACTTATACCTATTTTAGGAATATCCTTTACTATAGGTGCTTTAATTAAAGGGATAATAATATTAAAGTTATTCTATACTTTAGGCAGTTTGCAAACGATAGGAATAGTCTATTCGGCCTTTAGGCGATTAGCAAGTTATTAATTAGCAAGTGCGCTTAATATACCTAAGCTAAAAGAGAGGGGTTATTAGTTCGGCTTAATAGTATTACTATCAAGTGGTATACCTTGCGAATCTCTAGTTATATAGAGCTTTAAGGATAGCTCTTCCTTATTTCGAGATTCATCGAACTCAATTACTAAGGATATAATTACTCGCCTTAGATCTAGCGCATATACTATCTATTGTTTTATTATCTATTTAATATACTTAATAAATATATACTCTCTACCTTAGTCTATTAGCTTCGCACTCTTTATACCTATAGGCTAGGACTTTAGGCTAATATAGGAGTAGCAGACGCTTCTAAAGACGCAGATATAGTCCAGGCTTAGTTTCTATTTAAAATATACCTTATATAATAATATTCGGGTGCTATTAACTATTAGTCTATTACCTATTCTATTTCGCAAGTATACGTCTGCCTTAACTATAAGGTCCTAGAATTCCAGTAGTAGGTCAGCATCTTGCAATAGAGTGTAATAGTTAGTCTCTACTTATTAGATGCTTCGCTTAGTGATACTATTCTAATAGGAACCTTTATATATTATAGTTAGTTTATAATAAACTCCTTATTTTACCTATTTGTTAAGCTTTACCCTAATCTCTAATGCGTTATTAAACCTAATAGCTATTAGCTTCAACTAGGTCTAGCGTTCCTCTATTACTTTCTAAGTTTCTAGCTTTTTTATAAGCTTAGATTTAGTCTTAGCGCAAATAGTCTATATCTATTAAGTGGAGTTATCTACTATTTAAGAAAACCAATTATTTCCTTTGATCGAGGTTGTAAATAGTCTAGTAGTATTAATAGATATTAGCGCTAGTATCGAGTCTTTTTATAGATTAAGCTTAGTTTGCGTCCGATTTCGAAGTTTTATTAGCTTGCAAATTCGGTATACTAGGCGATCCTTTAGTACTTAGATCTTCTATTTTAGGGTCGAGACCTTATGCAAGCCCTTTAATTTCTCTAGTCTTAGATACGCGAATCTTCTATATATTAGCTAATACCTTAATAGGCTTTCGGCTTCTAATAGCTTTAATAGCCTATTATCAGTTAATACTTTATTATCAGCGGCTAGAAAGGACTAGTAATAGCAGTTTGAGGTTTTGCCATTTTCTAATTATAAGCCTAGCTTAAGAGTCGTTTTTAATAAAACCGCAAGATCTACTCGCGGTCTTAGCTTAGGAGTCGATTTCCTGGAAATAGCGAGATCCACTTGCAATCCCAGCTCGGGAGTCGTCTTTGACAAATTCGCGAATTTCACTCGCGGTCCTAGCCTAAGAGTCATTTCTGCGAATTCTACTTATAATCCTAGCTTAAGAGTCTATTTATTCTCCCTATCCTTACTTAATTATATTAAGGCAAAGAGTGCACTTTCCTTAAAGGAACCTACTTATAGGTCCGGCCTAGGAGTCAATTTCTATAATATTACCTTTAAGATAATATAAAGTCTATCTTTAATTTTAGCCTTAAAGATCACTTTATAATTATTATTTATAAACTATATAAATTGATTATTGAAAACTCTTATATAATTTAACTTTATATAAATCTTGCAGTTAGATAAAAGATTAATACCTAAGCTAAGTATAAGGAGAATATTTTACAAAAGGAAAGAAACGCTAGCGACATTTATCTCTACTATACCTATCGAATCTATATATAACCTTTTACTACCAACCTTAATAAAGTGCCTTTTTATTTTAATAAGCGGGCCTTTAAATAGGTAGGGTTTATCAATCATATATACTATATAACTAGTATTACTATACCAGTCGGATTTAAGGATCTTATAAAGATCGGCTTTTAAAACGTAGGTATCTTTATTATAATTATTATTTAAATTATTAAAAGTGGATTTAAGTTTAAATAACCTACTATTATTATTAAAGGTATCTGCTAAAGTTCTGGTTAAATAGCCTTTTCCTTTGCCTTTCCTTAATAGTTACAGCCTTTAATAGGATAAGGGTAGTTTGCTTCTTAACTTTTGCTTCGATTGCTTCTTAATATTAAAGCTAGCAACTATATCGATCAGTTGCCTTTTAACTTTATAATTAGTAATATTATAAGCACTATTATAGAAGTAGCATCTCCGATAAGCTCGAGGGCTCGTCCTGCGCTCTTTCCTCTTCTTAGGCTTATCGTTGCCCTATAATGCGGCATTTGCCGACTTAAAGCGTCCTTCGAGGTCTTGCTTAATAGTTCAAAGGAGGTCGATCTTCTTATAGATCTTAAGGTTAGGTTAAATAAGAAGAGATTGTTTTATAATAGCAAACTTAAGAGGGAGGCTATTAAGTAGGAAACTAAAAAGCTGAGTTTCCTTAAAAGTCATAGCTATCCTAGGATCTACGGCTCTTACTCTCCTCCTTACTTTATATAGTATAGACTAAGTAGAGTCTATATTTATATCTATATCCTTACTATCTTTATCTTTTTTATACTAAAATGAAGTGATCTGCTATAGCAAATGCTAGGTATTAAGGGCAGTTGTTTAAGAGTATTTTACCTTTAATATATCCTATCTTATCTTTATATTATTATAAACTCGAATAAAATCTTAGTCTTTATCGCTTAAACCTCTATTAATCTTAAGCTTGCATTTAGCTAAGGCCAGCTTATACTCCTTTTCCTTTTCTATATTTAAAATCTACCTTTAGGATTCTTAGTTATTATCTACTAAAGCTCTTAGGCTAAGCTTATTTAGTATATCTGGCAAATCCTTAGCAATTATATTAGCTATTAAAGTAGAAGTAGACGAATTAGTAGAGGGAGTATAAAGGGCTATTCTTGCGTATTTAATAAGTATCTTTTAAATCGCTATTTTAATGCCTTTACTCTTAAAGTAAAGCTTTAAATCGTCGAACTATCGTTGCCAGTTCTTCTAAGAGAGTTAGAGGTCTTTAGACTTAGTGTTTCGATCGGAATCGGATACTATTGCTATTTCGAATAGAATTGCATTTAAAATTAAATAAATTAAATAATTAAGGGCACTCCTTCTATTGAAAAGTTGAAATAATTAAATAGCAGGTATTATAGAAGTATTAAATAGGGAGGAAGTCCTCTTATTAAAAGGGTTTTTAAGCTATAACGCAAGGAATTATACCTCTTATAAAATATAGTAAAGTAAGGAATCATACCTCTTGCAGTACCAAAGGGGTTATAGAGTAAGAAATCATACCTCTTGCAATATAGGTTAGCTAAATAGGGAATCATACCTCCTATTTGCCAATTGCTTACCTCTTATTATAAGTCTCATTTAACTTCCTACTAACAGTTGCAGCGCAAGTGCTTTTTAAAGGAAGTTAATAATCTATTATCGGTCTATTTAAGACTTATAACCTATTAAGCTTAAATAAGTCGGCGCAGTAGGTAATAGAAACTTCTAAAGGTCGATAGTCGATATATTAATAAGAGTTAAGGAAGGAAGGTTTCCCCTTTCTTCCCTTTAGCTATATATGTATCAATATCCTACTGACTAAGCAGTAGGGTCATATGATAATACATCGGAGTGATAGCTGTATCACCTATCTCAATAAAGAAGACGTATCCTTAAGAGGATCTGCGGGTCTCTCGGTCATCTTTAAAAGAAGCATTTAAAGAAGCGACCAATTGGTATTCCTTGGCCTTAAAGCTATAGGCAATTCCTAAAAAGTGCATACTATATAAGTATTAAAGTATTTAGTCTGCGGCTAAGAAGTGCTTAAAGCTTGGATTAATTAAGAAGAAAGACAGTTAAAAGGCTGCAAACGCAACGTCTAGGTGTATTATAATTGCTATATAAAGAATAGAGCTTATTTTCTCTTAATACTCCTTTACCTTTTTTAAAGAAGCTTACCTTAAGTTTTTAATAAATTCCTTCTTTAGCAATAGAGTACTAGGCACTCTCCTTATATTAGCTTTAAACTTTTGAGCGATCTTCTTAATATAGGTATTATAAACTAAGGAGATCCTCTTTGCCTTCCTATTTTAAATAATCCTTACTTTAAAGAACTAGGAGATATCTCTTATAATAGTAAGCTTATACGCCCTCTTTAGGTCTTTAATTAGATAAGTCGCCTAATCTAGGTTAGAGGCCTTATATAATACTTGAATATCGTTAATGTAAAATGCTATAAAGACTATGCGATCCTTTATTATAAAAATACAAGGCTCCTTACCTAGTAGCTTAAGTTGAAGGCCTTTAAGCATTTTTACAAAGTTCCTATACTATAGCACTAGAGAGTCTTTTAGCCTATAGAGCGCGCGGTCCAGTTCTACTACCATACTAAGGCGCTTAAAGCCATCTAATAAGAAGCATATAATTAAAGCACTCCTTAGGTCTCTAGGAGTATTAATAAATGCGTTAATAATATCGAACTACTTTACTTTTATATTAAAGTACGCAGCAAGCACTATTAGTACTTTAAAAGACCTTACTACAAGCGTAGCTATATAAGTTAAGAAAATTGAAGCTTCGTCTTAAAGATCCCTTTGCATAACTAGCTATGATCGGCACTTTAGAAGCTTACTAGAGCTATTGACCTTATAGGTAAAAACCTATTTTAATAGTATTAGCAGGGGTTTTAAGTAATCCCTTTATACGATTCTCTAGCAACTCTGAGATTTTAAATTCCTAATCTCCTAGCGCCCTCTTTCCTTAAATCATTTGCCAAAAGGGTGCTTCTCTAAGTCTAGCCATCCTTTTAAAGGCTTTGGTAAAGAGCCTTAGTACTATAGGTAGTTAGAAGATTGCGCTCTATCCTTTGCCTAACTATCAATTGCAGCTTTAATAACTATATAAACTATTAAATAATCCTTCTTATCCTTCCTTATTTATTTATTTACTTAAAAGGTTGATATAAACTCCTATATATATAAGGAGCAAGGTAGATTAATATTACTTTAAAAGAGCATATGCTTTAAAGCAGTAGTATATACTTTTAAAGTCTCCTATTGCTTAACGCTTAAGTGTTTTATCCTCTTTTACTTAAGAAGAAGGAGTTCCTCTTTGCGCTTTTTTCTATAAGTCTCCTCCTCTATTTTTATTATTGCTAAAGGTTCCTTTAAAAGTCTAGGTAGCTTTATCTCTTAAGCTTATAGTCTTTAAGCTAGTATTATAACTTAAGGTATTATATTATTAAGGCCTATTCCTCTTATTAGGTCGCTTTTTATAAGATTATTAAAGCTCTTCCTAGATCTTAGTAGTAGTACTTCTAGCCTTCTATTAGAGTTTACTAAGGCCTGCCTTTATAATCGAAGACTCTATCTTAGAGCTCTTAAGCTATCTCTATTCTTATATAAAATAGCAGCTAAAGATCTGCCGATCGCCTTATAGAACTTGTCTCTAAAGACTCCCTTAAAGTCGTCTATAGTTCCTTCTTTAATAGGGCCTTTGTAGGGAATCATCACCCTTAAGCTCTAGTTGCCATTTGCCTTTTTAAAGACTAGCGAAGTGGCTTTTAGTTTGCTTACTTCTACCCTTAAGTTTCTAAGCAGGTCTTTTAAAGAATTTAGATTTAAGTTAAGACCTTTTATATTATTAGTTAAAGGCTATAGAGTAGCGTTAGTCTATAATATAGGCTCTTCTTATATAGCGGCTTCTTTTACAGCGATTGCATTCAGCCCTGCGATAAGCTCTAATTCTTTGAAAATGCCTTTAAACTTAGCGTCCTAAGCTCCTTCTCTCTCTTTAATCAATTGGAAGGTCGTCTTAAGTTCCTAGCGTAATATAGGGTTTGCGCGCTTAGCTTTTGGACTATAGAAGAGAGACTTATCGAATTCGATATTATAAGTCGTTATTACTTACTAGAGTATAAGAACTTAGATTTTATAAATATTAAAGGTAATATATTTAATTAAGTAACTTAAGTGCCTTTATAGTTCAATTTTAAAGGTTCGGCGGTCCCTCCTTGCCTTCCTCTCCTTAATTAAAAGGTATACGCAAGCACTATACGTATAAACGCGACTCTAGTCGGGCTTTAAGCTTGCTATTATCTACTTAATAAGCAGCGGCTTATAAAATCGAAAATATTGCTTAAACTAACTATAGAGAGCCTCGCTTAGTAAGATCATTTTCTTCTTAGCGAGTAGGGAGATATTATAGAGGTATATAGCAGTCTCTATAACCTTTGGTCAAAGGCTTGCTAGAAGTCTGGCGTAGATCCTTATTTTAATAGAGCGTTTAATCAACTCCCTTCTTACTCGCTCTGCACTTCTATTAGGTTGGTATATATAAGTAGAAGTAAGCTTTAAATTAATTCCTTCCTCTTTTACCTATCTCTAGTACTTTATAAGAGAGTCTTCCCTTAAGGAGATTACTAAAGTATTATTATCTTGCCTAATCTTGCAAATTGAAAGCCTATATTAGCGTTTTACCTATGCTTTAAAGGCCTAGAGGACCTTTATAACTACGTCTTTGCCCTTCGATCTTAGTAGGAACGTCCAAAGTATACTACTATACTTATCCTTAATTAAAAGAACCTATAAGCAGCTATTGTATAAGTTGTTTAAAAAGTTAAAGAGATCCTAGGAGATCTTAAAGAAGGGCCTTAAAGATCAGTTCTTAAAGGTAGTGCGAGAAATAACTTGCCTAGCAGACGCTACTGCGTATATAAGGCACTCTAGCCTTTATATTCCCTTGATCTTCATTCCCCTAGCGCACTTAACTAGCGCTTAAAGAGCCTCTGCGCCTAGGTAGCTAGCGCAAAGGTGCTAAGTATACGCATTATTATCCCGTACCTTAATAGGTATATAGCTAGATTAAAACCTATTATAAAGTGTTATCTTAGCTATAGGAAACGCTATTAAAGTAAAGAAGTCATATTAAAGTATATTTAAGAGATTTAAATAGTTAATAGGCTTATATTTAAAGAAAACGAGATTATAGTAACGCTTTAACTAAGCTTGCTTTATAGAGTCTTTAATGCTCTTAGAGCGTAAAGTAAGGTCTACCCTAGAGTATTAAAAACCCTTATCCGCAAGGAGCCTCTTTAAGATGATATTAGTAGTAAACTCCTTTATAATAGCAATATTGCGTAGCATTATCCCTATAGGAGAGCTATTATATTATAAAAGAGAGTCTGCTATATATCTATTACCCCTTTTAATAATTAAGAGTCTTAAGGTACCTGCTTTAATATATTGCTGCAAATCGCTAGAAGGCTTAAAGGTGCTTGCGATAAGTAAATCCTTTGAATTAATAATATAAGTAGCTGCGCAATTATTAAGGAGCGTACTTAAGGAGAGCGGGTGGCGTTCTAGCTTAAAGAGGTGGTAGACGTTGAATAATTCTTTAAAAGCGTTAAAAGCAAAGGGATCTATTACTATAAAGACTGGTAAGTTCTCCCTTTTGCTACTTATACTATTCTCCCTAAAGGCTAAAGCCTTTCCTTTGAATTTATCAATTGCTATTACCGTAATATTATTCTCCTTAAGCTATACTTAAAGACCCTTGAACTAGTCTCCTGCGTTTAATGCCTTTTGTATTCGTAGGACCTCCTCTTGCAAGGGGAGAACCTTTATATTTTCCTTGCGCCTATCTATAGTATATAATAGTTTCCGATAGTCCTAGGGCTTCTAATAGTGATTTTTAAAGCCTTTATAAGGGCACTTAGGCCTGATCTCCCTTCTAGAGCTTATAAAGCGATTTCGGGAGCTGCTTGCTAGAGCTTGCAAAGGGGTTTCGGCATTTAAGAGAGACTCTTAAGTAGTAAAAACTACTAGCCCTTTATTATCGATCGCTCTATTAGATTTAATACCTGCTAGGGCGCGGCTTAGCTGCATTAGGTTGTATTTATATAAGGTTCCTATTTGCTTATTAGTGATAATTTCCTCCTTTAGGTAAGTCGCCTAACTCGGATTAATCTTTATTATAACTAAGTTTAAAAAGTTAGTAACTCCTAATCTCCCTTTAATCTTAGGAAGATTGTATTATTCTATTAAGCGGTACGCCTCTTATTACTCCTAGATCTACTATTAAGTATTAATTCTCTTAGTCTTGCCTTAGCGTAATATGTTGCAATACTAGAGCCTTATCTAAGATTAAATAGCCTTATTAGAAGGCGTAATATCACGCTTTAAAATAGATACTAGGCCTTAGAGTGAAAGTTGCTAATTTATTAAAATGGAATGCGGGTTATTAGTAGTAGTTCTAGTTATAGGAGTATCTTTATTAAGTATTAAGAAGGAAAGCTTCTTAGCTTGGATTTATACTTAAGCTATCGCAGAAGCTAAGAGCATTCTATCGACAGTCTTAGAGACCTATTCTAAGAGTAGCTTATAGTATTTGCATTAGGTCTTTTAAGTTTCCTTATGCATATAGTACTCCTTTATTAGGATTTTATATTTATCCTTAATATCCTTATAAGAAGCCTATAGAAGAGGAGCCTTTAATAGATCTCCTAAGGGAAAGCAGGCGTAAATCTATTTAGATAGAATTGCTGCATACTCTTTATACAACCTCGCGTATACTACGCAAAGGTTAGCCATTTCTAGTTCCTTAAGCTCCTATATAAAGGGAGCTTAAGGCTCAGTCTCTATAATTGACTTAAATAGGAGTCTTAGATCGGCAAAAATGGTAATATTATAAAGCTTAGCGAAGAATATATATTTACTAAACTACTTTACCTAAGAGGCAAAAGTATTAAAGCAAGGCTTAAAGATACTTAAAGAGTTAGATATATTAAATAGAGTCTAGTGAAAAGGTTAGGTATATAAATGAAGTTTGCAAATAAGGTTCGATTAGAAAATGGAGATTTATTAATTAAAATAAAGGTCCTTCGAGTCGTTATAAATACTCGAAAAGTCAGTCAGGAGCTTAAAGGGCCCTCTAGCTAGTTGTATGCAAAGAGAAAGCATATTAAAGTGCTTATAGGGCTTATAACTATAGTGCGGTCAGCTGGAGGGCCTTCATTAGGTCGCTTAAGAGGCTCGCTAATATAAATGAAGATAATTGATTGTATTATTTTCTAATATATATATGGTAAGGAGACTTCGGAAAGAAAAGGGAGAGTCTATGACTCAGCAGGAGTCACGTAGAGGGTCTCCAGAATAAGTGGAGACTCCGCCCATTCTGCACGACAGATGCGAATAGCCTTAGTAGAAACGTATAAACGAAATGAAGCCGAGAATTCCTTAGCTCCTCTACCAAATAACTGGTATAATAGGGAGTTATATTAGACTCGGAGGAGTAGACTCCGAGGGAAGATATTTATAGTACATCTAGGTGCCTGAGGCACCCTAAGGGCTGACTAATACCACCCTTTCCATTCCGGAAGGTGTTTGCCAGAACTCCCGGAGTGCGGCGGTGCGACACGCTCACGCCATGAGATCGCTACCATCCCATTTGTTGCCTTGGCCCCTGAGAGCTCCAGCCGAAGCGAGGCGAAGCGAAGCAGACTAGGTGGAAAGCGGACGTGGTGGACGGCCGCCTCGCCTCCTTTTCCGTCGTCGACCAAGCAACCCCCCGCGAGCGTGTGTGCAAGGTGGAGTCTCGGGGTGCAAGCCTCGATATGATGTCCGCTGGAGATGGTTCGGCCTGCGCAGACGGGACG
Source organism: Diplocarpon mali (assembly GCA_024741835.1). Classification (NCBI taxonomy): domain Eukaryota; kingdom Fungi; phylum Ascomycota; class Leotiomycetes; order Helotiales; family Drepanopezizaceae; genus Diplocarpon; species Diplocarpon mali. The sequence continues at coordinate 7,461 of JAENRP010000388.1, read as the reverse complement.
GAGCATCCCCACGAGATCTTGCGGAGGCTCAGCGCTCTCTGCACTCGAGTTCTCCTTTCGAGTCGCGCACCCCCTTTCGCCCCTTTTCCCGGATACTGGGAGGCAGCAGTTTCGAGTCCGGAAGCTCCAAGCGGACGCCGCATAGCTGGAATACGGAGTCCGACCCGATGCGGTGCCTACTACCGTGTATGCGGGATCAGATGCGACAGCGGTGTCTCCTGGAGTGGTCCTTGCAAGTCCTAGCGGTTGATGTGCCTCTGGCGTGGGCTCGTAGACGCTCTGCTCCTCGCGTTGGCATTATCGGATGTTGATCCAGAGGAGACCGGCCAGACACGCGAGGGGAACGGTAGCCGCCAAGCCGGTCAAGCGAGTAGCTGGTAATAGGCTCAGGGTGATTGGTGGGAGATGGGAGTTCGAGGAGATATTTCGTATCAAGGGTAAGTAATGGTAGTTTCTCGTCTACTTTGTACCAAGGGTAAATACTGCTAGTTTCTCGTCTACTTTGTACCAAGGGTAAATACTGTTAGTTTCTCGTCTACTTCGTACCAAGGGTAAACAATGTCTGTTTCTCGTCTATGCGCAGACCTATGAATACCAAATACTGGGCAATGCTACTCTATATCATTCCCTTAATATTATCTCTAGGATAGGCGTACGAAATGTCAGCTTTATATTAAATCTTTAATCTTTAAATACCAAAAGCAGCGAATCAACATTCATCTATCATTGGATATACCCCTTGTATACGGACCCTGCAAACCCGAACCCTTTGGAATCGCCGCGAAGTGCACACAGACGAGAAAAACTCATATTATTTTCATCCTGTACCAAGTACAAGTAGGCGCTGGGGAATGGTGTTCCACCCTGGGCAAAGACTAAATCGTATGATGCCAATATCCGACTCCATCGAGGGCGCGTAGACGTCATCTTCAAGCGCACCTATACCTGACAACCTGGCTGAGCTTTTCTCTCAAGCGGCTTCTTCCATGTCTGTGTATGCCTCCTTTCTCTCGGGCTGTTTCTTCCATGTCGGTCGAGATGCGGCTCAGCGCTGTTTCATTTCGTTGTACTCTTATTTTTTTCGGAATAAAAGGGGGTTAGAGTTGTGCATCCCGAAGATTCGAATCTTGGGAAAAGGCAGATAGATCACTTTACAAAGGTGGCTTAGTATTCGGACATGAGCGCATGCCTTGACTGGCATACCTCGACGTGCGTGCATCCTTGGTATTCTTCGTGGTGAGTGCCAGGGCCCTATGCATCGCCGCGGCGCCACCGCTGGGTAGGGACCATGGCATCTGCACCGTCGGATTCCGTCGTACTTGGAGTTGATTCCTCGTCGACGCCGGCTGCCAAGGGACACCGGGCTGGGGGATATCAGGCGGGGTCGGGTACTAGAATCTAAAGGTGTGGATTCCGAGATCTATGGAGCTGTAGGAGTATATATACAAGGTGCGATTACATAAGCACAATCCTTGTATATCCTAACCGGTGCAACCCACGGAATCGGGAGTGCGCAGGCGGCGACCAAACGGCGAATGCGCAACGAAATGGTCGAGCCGTGAGTCTGCCTGTCGTACCTTGAGACCTGTCGAGGCTGGAGTGGATATTCTCGGCCCGACACGATGCGCAGTGGAGGGAGCTTCATCGAGCGCTCATACTCGACGGATCAGCGACGTGAGCATTGAGTCAGACATCGCCGAAGATAAGGAGGGCGGCGGTCAGGTATATCCCCGGTGTCTTTGTCCGTACTCCTCCCCGCAGACGAATCGTAATTGTCGGAACCATGGTGATCTGTGATGGGCAGACTACTTTGGTCAGCCAAGCCACTGCTCTGCACTCATCTCTGGAGTCGATCCTCTTGACTCGATGGAACCCGTTCCTCTCTGGCATGCTATGTTAGTTCTCAAGTATATAGCATAGGTCGGGAAAGCTACAGGTGTATTAGATACAAGGAGAAGCTAGGTTGGAAACTCCTTGATTGGGATCTACTCCTTGACACTTATGGGCCTGATCTCTTGAATGAGATTCTGACGTATACCGGAGTTATTCATTCTTATTAGAAATATATAAGGTACGGAGATTACCGCACGGAGCGGAGGCTAAGGCTTGGTAAGCCTACCTTGTATATATACTACTTCAGCTCTTTAGAACTAGAATCTACACCTTTAGATTCTATTATAGTAGCAATTCCTAGAATCGATTAACTTAATCAATTAGAAAGAACTCTCAAACCTGCTTCTTAGTAAAACACAACTATACAATACCTCTTTATATACCCTCATATATACACACCTTCTTCCCCTTTTTACCCCTATTTTCTACCCCCTTTTTTTATACTTCTTATTCGATAACTCAATAATATGATAAGTAAAGCCGCTAATAATACCGAAGTCGAGGTCATACTCGAATGGGCCAACTATTAGGAGTGGAGACCGACAGTTATTAAGACTCTAGCAGCTAATAGCTGTATTTCCTACGCTCTCGGCCCTGTTCCTCTACGCCCCTCCTCCTCTAAAGGAGACAGTAAATAGGAGAAGAAAAATTAAGAGGCTATAGCTATCAAAGCTAGAAGCCTTTCCTCCCTAATTAGTAAGAAGTATAAGAATGAGATTATTGCTAAAGACGCTTACGCTCTTTAGAATGCTATTAGAGATAGCAAAGGCACTCTTATAAATAATATAGAAGCTTATACGAACCTGATTAAGGAATTCTATAAGGCCAAATATATACCGTACTCCGAATCTCTTAAAGATTACATTCGAAGGCTAAAAGGCATCTAAGCTCGCCTGAAAGGCTACGATAACCCCCTGAACGATAGTCAGATAACAAACCAGCTGATTATTAGCCTCCCTCTTATTAGAATATAGTCCTTAGTACAACTTTAGCTTAAAGACAAAGACAAGACCTTCTAATAGACGATTATAGCGATCGAATAGTATAAACAACTATATAGGGAACAGCTTAAAGTAACCCCGATTGCTACGCAATTAGCGGCCCTAAATATAGAAGCCAATCTCTCTCGAGGGAGCCGTAGCAGAGGCAGAGGAGGCAGATTCAGAGGAAGAGGAGATAGAAGAAGAGGCGATAGAGGAAAAGGAGGAATATAATATAGAGGAATATAAAAAGGAGGAATAGAAAGGAAGGGAAATTGTCATTACTATAGTAAATTAGGCCACTGGAAATCAAAGTGCTAGTTTAAGAAGAGAGGAGATAAAGCTAAAGCTTAAATAGCTAAAGATAATATAACCTTATCTATCTACTCTTATTCCTTAATATATAAAATCGCTATAATAACAGAAGCTATTAAAATAGCTCTAAGCTTAATAGTAGATCAGCCTTCTTAGAAAGTAGACTCCGGCGCTATAAGATACTTCTCTAGAGTATAGAACGATTTTATTAAGCTTAAATAAGTCGGCGCAGTAGGTAATAGAAACTTCTAAAGGTCGATAGTCGATATATTAGTAAGAGTTAAGGAAAGAAGGTTACCCCTTTCTTCCCTTTAGCTATATATGTATTAACATCCTATTAACTAAGCAGTAGGGTCATATAATAATATATCAAAGTGATAGCTATATCACCTATCTTAATACCCCTACTTAGACCTTACTCCAATTGACCTACAGTTAGGAAAATAATAACTATCCTTTTACGCTAATCCAACTCTTAAGTATCTCTTTAAATTAAAAACAATTAATTAATAGTAACCTCTATTAAAATCACTAATCCTACTCGTAAGGCGGGATTAGGAGTCAAATTTCCTAAAAGATATTCCTTTATAAGACTATATAACTTAACTCGCGATCTAGGCCTAAGAGTCGATTTAAAAACTTTCCTTTATAAGACTATATAACCTAACTCGTAAGGCGGGCCTAGGAGTCGTCCTTAAGCCTGCTAAGCCCTTATTATCTTTTATAACCTTAGTATATCTTTAAACGCTTTAAACTTTGCAATTATCTTTAATAGCTTTATAAATCCATCTGCTACTATTCAATCGGTTAAGATATAAGTAATCGATAACTTATTCTTCACAATAAGGTTATAGATAAAGTAGTAGGTAATATTAATATATTTCGATCGCTTATATAAGTATAGGTTCTTTACAAATGCAATCGCTCTTATATTATCTGCTTAAAGATTAATACAGTTCCTATCTTATTTAATATACTTAGCGAAACCTATATCTTTTAGAACTTAAGCGATTTATAATCCTTACTTACAATTTGATAATATTAATATATATTTGGCCTTAGTGCTTGCAGTAGCTATTGATTTCTACTTCTTACTTCCTTATAATATAGGTCTGCTATATAGTACTATTACGCTTCCAGATATACTTTTCCAACCTTTTATATTTGCCTAGTTAGAATCGATATATACCTTAAGCTTTACGCTTATATATTTCATTAGTCTATATCTTACCTTTTATATAATTATCAATTAAAAGTACCTTCTAAGTTGCTTAACTATATTCTTATATCGAATCGTCAGATCCTTTAAGTTCTGACTAAGTTGCCTAATAATAAAGGCGATATCTAGTCTTATATATACTATAGTATATATAATTGCTCTAATATCCTATTAGTACTTCTTTAAATCTCCTCTCTACTTATTTTTATTAGTAGGCTTTAACTTATTATACTTTCCTTTAATTAGAGTACACTTTAGCTTAAAGTTGAAAGTATAAGTAAAGAGTCCTATTTGGTCTAGGATCTTCTTAATATACTACTCTTAATCTAATTAGAGTTCTTAAGTAAAGCGGTTCCTTATAATATAGATGCCGAAGATCTTATAAATTCCCCTTAGATCTTTAGTATTAAAACGTTTCCGAATTATTATAAAGAACCAATCTAATTAAGTAGTTGTTTTCGTAGCTATAGTAATATTATTAATATATAAGAGCAACTTAATTCTACGCTTAATATAGGTAAAAAGACAAGGGTTAGCTAGGCTTTAAACGAATCCCATTTCTATTAGAGCAGAGCTATATAAGAGATTCTAATTATAAGCTGATTATTTAAGCCTATAAATACTATAAAGTATATAAAGAGAGTGGCTAGCGTATATAAGAATACTATTAGATTAAGAGAGAAAAATCCGTTCCTTTATAATCGCTTTAATAAATGCATTTTTAATATTATACTATTTGCATTTAAGGTCCTTAGCAGCTACTATTGCTATAAATATGCAAAGGGTATTTATATAAACTATTAGTATAAATATATTAAAGTAATCTTCTTTATACTATTAGGAGAAGCCTTTAGCTATAAGCCTTACCTTATAATATTCTAAGGTCCTATCTATATATGTCTTAATTATAAAGACCCACTTTATTAAAACTAGGTTCATATCCTTTAGCGTCAGTTCCTCTATCTATATACTATTCGCAATAAAAGAGCTTATCTCCTCTTAGATTGCCTTATTCTATACTGCTTTATTCTCTAGGTTATTAATAGCTTTATTATACGTCTTTAAAAGAGAGATTTTCATTATCCTCTTAGTAGCTAGGAACGTATTATCTTTATCAAAGCTCTATTAAAGTTCAAGCTTATAGATCCTATGCGCTATTATAGCTTAGATACGCTTAGATTCGCGTTTATCTAAGGCGTCTTTTGATTCTAGGTCTCTATTCCTTTTCAAAGGCGTAGGTTCAGCTATAGGTTCTATAGGCTTATTATCTAAGGAACTGCTTTCTAATAGTAGAGGCTTATTATTACTTATACCTATTTTAAGAATATCCTTTACTATAGGTGCTTTAATTAAAGGGATAATAATATTAAAGTTATTTTATACTTTAAGCAATTCGCGGATAATAGGAATAGTCTATTCGGCCTTTAGGCAATTAGCAGGTTATCGATCAGTAGGTATACTTAATATACTTAAGCTAAGAGAGAGGGGTTATTAGTTCGGCTTAATAGTATTACTATTAAGTAGTATACCTTGCGAATCTTTAATTATATAAAGCTTTAAGGATAGCTTCCTCTTATTTTAAGATTCGTCAAACTCAATTACTAAGGATATAATTACTTACCCTAGATCTAGCGCATATACTATTTATTATTTTATTATCTATTTAATATACTTAACAAATATATACTCTTTACCTTAATCTATTAGCTTCTTACTCTTTATACTCGCAGGCTAGGACTTTAAGCTAATATAGGAGTAGCAGACGCTTTTAAAGACGCAAATATAGTCTAGGCTTAGTTTCTATTTAAAATATGCCTTATATAGTAATATTTAAGTGCTATTAACTATTAGTCTACTACCTATTCTATTTTATAAGTATGCGTTTGCCTTAATCGCAAGGTCTTAGAATTCTAATAGTAGGTTAGCATCTTATAGTAGAGCGCAATAGTTAGTCTTTACTTGCTAAATGCTTTGCTTAATAATACTATTTTAGTAAGAACCTTTATATATTATAATTAATTTATAATAAACTCCTTATTTTACCTATTTATTAAGCTTTGCCTTAATCTTTAATATATTATTAAACCTAATAGCTATTAGCTTTAATTAAGTCTAGCGTTCCTCTATCACTTTTTAAGTTTCTAGCTTTTTTATAAGCTTAGATTTAGTCTTAGCGTAAATAGTCTATATCTATTAAGTGGAATTATCTACTATTTAAGAAAACTAATTATTTCCTTTAATTAAGGTTATAAATAGTTTAGCAGTATTAATAGATATTAGTGCTAGTATCGAATCTTTCTATAGATTAAGCTTAATTTGCATTCGATTTTAAAGTTTTATCAGCTTGCAAATTCGGCATATTAAGCGATCCTTTAATACTTAGATCTTCTATTTTAAGATTAAGACCTTATATAAGCCCTTTAATTTCTTTAGTCTTAGATATACGAATCTTTTATACATTAGCTAATACCTTAATAGGCTTTCGGCTTCTAATAGCTTTAATAGCCTATTATTAATCGATACTTTATTATCAATAGCTAAAAAGGACTAGTAATAGCAGTTTAAGGTTTTGCCATTTTCTAATTATAAGCCTAGCTTAAGAGTCGTTTTTAATAAAACCGCAAGATCTACTTGCGGTCTTAGCTTAAGAGTCGATTTCCTAGAAATAGCAAGATCCACTTGCGGTCCTAGCTTAAGAGTCGTCTCTAACGAATTCGCGAATTTTACTTGCGGTCCTAGCCTAAGAGTCATTTCTACGAATTTCACTTGCGATCCTAGCTTAAGAGTTATTATTAGCGAATCTATAGAATCTACTTGCAATCCTAGCTTAAGAGTCATTTTTGCGAATTTTACTTACGATCCTAGCTTAAGAGTCCATCTATTCTCCTTATCCTTATTTAATTGTATTAAGATAAAGAGTGCACTTTCCTTAAAGGAACCCACTTATAAGTCTAGCTTAAGAGTCAATTTCTATAATATTACCTTTAAGATAATATAAAGTCTATCTTTGATTTTAGCTTTAAAGATTACTTTATAATTATTATTTATAAACTA
>JAENRP010000387.1:24374-39162 GCA_024741835.1 Diplocarpon mali | reverse complement strand
TTTTAATAATTAATTTATATAGTTTATAAATAATAATTATAAAGTGATCTTTAAAGCTAAAATCAAAGATAGACTTTATATTATCTTAAAGGTAATATTATAGAAATTGACTCCTAGGCCAAACTTATAAGTAGATTCCTTTAAAGAAAGTGCACTCTTTGCCCTAATACAATTAAGTGAGAATAAAGAGAATAGATAGACTCTTAAGCTAAGATCGCAAGTAAAATTCATAAAAATGACTCTTAAGCTAGGACTATAGGTAGATTATAAGGTATTTTCAAAGATGACTTTTAAGCTGGGATTATAAGTGAATTTAATAGAAATGACTCTTAAGCTAGGATCGCAAGTAGATTCTGCAAATTCGCTAATAACGACTCTTAAGCTAAGATCGCAAGTAAAATTCGCAGAAATGACTCCTAAGCTAGGACTATAAGTAAAATTCGCAAAATTATTAAAGACGACTCTTAAGCTAAAACTGCAAATAGATCTTACTATTTCTAAGAAATCGACTCCTAAGCCAGGACTATAAGTAGATCTTGCGGTTTTATTAAAAATGACTCTTAAGCTAAGCTTATAATTGGAAAACGGTAAAACCTCAAACTGCTATCACTAGTCCTTTTTAGCCGCCGATAAGAAAGCATCAATTGATAATAGGCTACTAAAGCTATTAGAAGCCGAAAGCTTATTAAAGTATTAGCTAATATATAGAAGATTTGCATATTTAGGGCTAGAGAAATTAAAGGGCCTATATAAGGTCTCGACCTTAAAACGGAAGATCCAAGTACTAAAGGATCGCCTAGTGTGCCGAATTTGCAAGCTAATAAAACTTCGAAATCGGACGCAAACTAAGCTTAGTCTATAGAAAGATTCGATACTAATGCTAATATCTATTAATACTGCCGGACTATTTATAACCTTAATTAAAGGAAATAATTGGTTTTTTTAAATAGTAGATAACTCTACTTAGCAAATATAGACTATTTGCGCTAAGACTAAATCTAAGCTTATAGAAAAGCTAGAAACTTAGAAAGTAATAGAAGAATACTAGACCTAGTTAAAGCTAATAGCTATTAAGTCTAATAACACATTAGAGATTAGGGTAAAGCTTAATAAATAGGTAAAATAAGGAGTTTATTATAAACTAACTATAATATACAAAGGTTCTTATTAAAATAGCATCGCTAAGCGAAGTATCTAATAAGTAGAGACTGACTATCGCGCTCTATTATAAGATACTAACCTACTATTAGAATTCTAGGACCTTGCGGTTAAAGCAGATATATACCTGCGAAATAGAATAAGTAGTGGACTAATAGTTAATAGTACTTAAATATTGCTATATAAGGCATATTTTAAATAGAAACTAAGCCTGGACTATATCCGCATCTTTAAAAGCGTCTGCTACTCTTATATTAGCCTAAAGTCCTAGCCCGCGGGTATAAAGAGCAAGAAGCTAATAAATTAAGGTAAAGAGTATATATTTATTAAGTATATTAAATAGATAATAAAGTAATAGATAGTATATGCGCTAGACTTAAGGCGAGTAATTATATCCTTAGTAATTAAGTTCGATAAATCTTGAAATAGGAGGGAGCTATCCTTAAAGCTCTATATACCTAGAGATTCGCAAGGTATACCACTTAACGATAATACTATTAAGTCGAACCAATAACCCCTTTCTCTAAGCTTAGGTATATTAAGCGCACTTGCTAATCGACGACCTGCTAATTGCCTAAAGGCCGAATAGACTATTCCTATTATCTGCGAATTGCTTAAAGTATAGAATAACTTTAATATTATCATCCCTTTAATTAAAGCACCTATAGTAAAGGATATTCCTAAAATAGGTATAAGTAATAATAAGCCTCTACTATTAGAAAGCGGTTCTTTAGATAATAAGCCTATAGAACCTATAGCCGAACCTACGCCTTTAAAGAGGAATAGAGACTTAGAACTAAAAGATACCTTAGATAAACGCAAGTCTAAGTGTATCTAGGCTATAATAGCACATAAGATCTATAAGCTTGAACTTTAATAGAGCTTTGATAAAGATAATACATTCCTAGCCGCTAAGGAGATAATGAAAATCTCTCTTCTAAAGACGTACAATAAAGCTATTAATAACTTAGAGAATAGAGCAGTATAGAATAAGGCAATCTAAGAGGAGATAAGCTCTCTTATTGCAAATGGCATATAAATAGAGGAACTAACGCTAAAGGATATGAACCTAGTATTAACGAAGTAGGTCTTTATAATTAAAATATATGCAGATAGGACCTTAGAATATTATAAGGCAAGGCTTATAGCTAATGACTTCTCCTAATAGTATGGAGAAGACTACTTCGACATATTCGCGCTAATAGTTCGTATAGATACCTTTTGCATATTTATAGTAATAGTAGCCGCTAAGGACCTTAAATATAGATAGTACAATATTAAAAATGCATTTACTAAAGTAACTATAAAGGAACGGATTTTTCTCTCTTAATCTAATAGTATTCTTATATACGCTAGCTACTCTTTCTATATACTCTGCAGTATCTATAGGCTTAAACAATCAGCCTATAATTGGAACCTCTTATATAGCTTTACTTTAATAGAAATAGGATTCGTTTAAAGCCTAGCTGACTCTTATCTATTTACCTATACTAAGTGTAGAATCAAGTTGCTATTATATATCGACGATATTACTATAGCTGCGAAAACAACTACTTAATTAAATTGGTTCTTTATAATAATTCGGAAACGTTTTAATACTAAGGATTTAAGGGGAATTTATAAGATCCTTAGTATTTATATTATAAGGAACCGCTTTACTTAAGAACTCTAGTTAGACTAAGAGTAGTATATTAAGAAGATCCTAGACCGAATAGGACTTTCTACTTATACTCTTAACTTTAAGCTAAAGCGTACTCTAATTAAAGGAAAGTATAATAAGTTGGAGCCTATTAATAAAAATAAGTAAAGAGGAGATTTAAAGAAGTACTAATAGGATATTAGAGCAATTATATATACTATAGTATATATAAGACTAGATATCGCCTTTATTACTAAGTAATTTAATCAGAACCTAAAGGATCCGACGGTTTAATATAAGAATGCAGTTAAGCGACTTAGAAGGTACCTTCGATCGATAATCATATAAAAGGTAAGATACGAACTAATAAAACATATAAGCGCAAAGCTTAAGGTATATACCAATTCTAATTAGGCAAATATAAAAGGTTAGAAAAGTATATCTAAAAGCGTAGCAGTACTATATAGCAGACCTATATCGTAGGGAAGTAGGAAGTAGAAATCAGTAGCTATTATAAGCACTAAGGCCAAATATATATTAATATTATTAAATTATAAGTAAGAATTATAAATCGCTTAAGTTCTAAAAGATATAGGTTTTATTAAGTATATTAAATAAGATAAGAACTATATTAATCTTTAAGTAGATAATATAAAGGCGATTATACTTAAAAAGAATCTATACTTATATAAGTAATCGAAATATATTAATATTACCTACTACTTTATTTGCGACCTTATTGCAAAGAATAAGTTATCGATTACTTATATCCTAATCGATCGAATAGTAGTAGATGGATTTATAAAGCTATTAAAGACAGTTATAAAGTTCGAAGCATTTAAAGATATACTAGGGTTATAGAAGATAGTAGGAGCTTAATAGGCTTAAGGACGACTCTTAGGCCTATCCTGCGAGTTAGGTGATATAGTCTTATAGAAGAAAAGTTTTTAAATCGACTCCTAGGCCTAGACTGCAAGTCAAGTCACGTAGTCTTATAAAGGAACGCTTTTAGGAAATTTGACTCTTAGTCCCGCCCTGCAAGTAAGGTTGGTAATTTTAATAGAGGTTACTATTAATTGATTGTTTTTAATTTAGAGAGATACTTAGGAATTGGATTAGCGCAAAAGGATAGTTATTATTTTCCCAACTATAAGTCAATCGAAGTAAGGTCTAAGTAAGGGTATTTAAATAGGTGATACAGCTATTACTCTAATGTATTATCATATGACCCTACTACTTAGTCAATAGGATATTGATATATATATAGCTATAAGGAAGAAAGGGGTAACCTTCCTTCCCTAACTCTTACTAATATATCGACCATCGACCTTTAAAAGCCTCCTTTACCTACTGCGCCGACTCACTTAAGCTCAATACTATTACCCTTAAAGAAAACCATTTGAAGAACTTACGAATTCGAATTGAATCTTTTTTTTAGGATTATCTACTTCCTATATACCAGCACCTCTTTATTCTCTATTTATTGTTCTATTCTATATATATTCTTTACTCTACTTTATTCTTTATATAATCTATCCCTTAATTATTTCCTTTATATGCAACTTTCTAACGCTTACCTTTAAAATGTTATCCTTACCTTTAAAGAATTATCATTCACCAATTGTAGGTCCTTATATGCGTTATACCCCACTTTTATTCTCACTTCCAAGCTTATTATACCCACTTTTCCTTTGTGCACTAGCGTGATTCTAAACTCTATAAATAAGCCTCTCCCTGCACTACGATTTTACTTTTTTTTACTTTTTCTACAAGCCCTTTAGACCTATAATATTAGTACTACTACTATTATCTTTCTATTATCAATCTTTTCTAGTATAGGCCTCCTATATTATTATTCTTTCTTAAATAATTATCTCTTCGTTTAAAGCTACCCTCCTACTAATTAATTCATTATAGTACTACTAAGCTCAAATAAGAAAGCCATACCTAAGAAGAGTATATTAGTTGTTGCCTTAGGTAGTAAGTCAATGAATACTACCAATAATAAACTAATATTAGAGGGTAGATTCTTATAGGATAGTAAGTCTCTTCGATTATTAGAAGATATTATAACCACCTATAAAACGTTAGGTAAAACAGAATGGTAAGTATTCCTGAACTTATCTATTGATATGCTTAACTACAGAATCTCTATAGTTAAAGAGGGATTCTTAAGCTTTGATGATTTCCTTAAGGATAAGCTTAAAGTAAAAGGGATTGATTATAAAAAGTTTTTACAAGAGTATTAAGGTTACTCTATATCAGTTGACTTATTTTGAAAAAACCGAGATAAGAAGAATAAATATATAAAGAGATTATTACAGTTTATAAGTAGCACCTATAGTATACTCTTCCAGACCCACTTTATAAGCGATATTACTATTAATAACACCTTATAAGGACTAGGCAGAATTTTTAAGATATACTAACCTATAGCAAAGGCTATATAAGTATTAAATCACTTCACTATTTAAAAAGGCATAAAGAAACTCTAAGGAAATAATATAAGAAGTAGAAAATTTATAGGGTTCTTAAGCACTATTATATACTCTGCCATTTAGACTATAAAAGACGATCCCGTGTGGTACGATAATTTGACCCTCTTGGATTAGACAATTTTAAATACCCTTGGCCTATAACAGTCTTAATGCGGTTTACTTATTATAAAAGAAAAGATGATCTATCTTATTAAGTATACTATAAACTACTTTAATAATAAGATAGAGAGATAGGAGTTTATAGTTCCCGCTGCCTAAAAAATGTTGCTACTCCTAGCAGAACTAACCAATAAGGAAAATTTAACTTATAGGCCTAGCCTATAAGTCGAATTAGCATATAATAATAAGGCCTTTAAGCAAGAAGTGCCTATAACACCTGAAGCTTAAACAACTGACTATTGCGATCCCCGACTATTTGACTTAGACGAATTTGATTTACTGTCTTTAGAGATGCCCTAAACACTTAGAATACTAGTGGTATTAAAGTCGACTCGCGGGCCTAGCCCATAGGTTAGCGCATATAATATTATAGACTTGGAAGAAGATTTGTCAGATGAAGAAGGGAGCACTATCACTAATATCTTAGAAATTTTTAATAATACTAAGAAGGATATCGCAGATATCGTATAATCTTTCCCTAAGGACCTATAAAAGTTTATTCTCAAATTTTATAAGTTAATAATGAAACGTTTAAAGAAGGAAGGCTAAGGAGAAGTTTTGCTAGCATAGGAAGCAATAGCAAGAGCTGTTAAATAAATCATTATTACGACTGGCTCTGGAGCGTACAATGGGGCGATAATCGAGTAACGCTGACTGTATTACCTTAAGAGGTACGCTATATAATAGAAAAGAAAAGATAAAGAAGAGAGAGTCTTTAGTAGAGCTCCTCTAGAATAAGTACAGGTGCTTCATTAGCATACATATAATCCAGCCACCTTGCTACCTTAGCGTACACCTGACTTTATACACCTAACCGATATATAATATAACTATGCATATAATACAGCTGTAATACTACTCCCCCCCTTTGAAAAACTGCGCCTACACAATTGTATCTATAGGCGTATTATCCTTTAAGTCCCTATAATCGTCAACTCTATTATTATATAACTTAAGCTAGCTTAATAGCGCCCTTAGTGGCCCTTTAGCCTAAGCGTTTTTCAAATGGAAATCTCGAATAGTATACAGCACCGTTATAGCATTAGAGCATAGGTACTATTCGAGGTCTTTATTAGCTCCTTTCTACTTAATCTAATATTCGAGCTTCCTAACTCAAATACAAGATCTAATTATTTCTTCTATCTCCTACTCTTCTTATTCTAGTAGTACTTTAATTGCAACAGGAGGTTCTTAAACTTATCCTAATAGGAAGTTGGGAATGTATTTATATAGTAAGTAGGAGTGGAAAATAGGGTAGATCGAATAGAGCGAATCAGGCAATTATAGCTTCTAGCTTTCTCCTAGCTTTTCTAATACTTTTACTAGGCCGTACTACTTATTAGAGAGCTTCTAGCTTAGCCGATTGAGCTTCTAGTTTTTAGTACTAATTAGTATATTATCTCCTATAGTCTAATCAACTAGCTAGCAGTAGAGGTCTGCGAGCCGTTTCATTTTAGCCTATTATACTTAAAGAGATAATTAAGTGAATTGGACTACTTTTTAAGCTCTAGTAGCTATATAGAGCGCCATTTTACGATTTACTCTCTCGGTTACTATCTATAAAGGCTTTAGGTTAATTAAATTCTAAGAGGAGCGAGCTTTATAGCCGTTTAGCACTTAGAAAGGGGAAATTTACCTTAGCGATTTATAAGGCAAGGTCAATTAGGTAATATCTATTAAAGGCAAGAAACAACTCTAATTGTCTTAATAGTATAAGTAGAACGGATAAAGGCGTTATTTTAAGTACTAGTTCATAATCTTAGTTTAGCTATCGATATTAGGGTTATAGGCTATAGTTAGCTTAACCTTTATACCTAGTATTTAATAAAGTTCTTTCTAAAAGGAAGAGACGAATTAGGCGCCTCTATCTAATAGAATTGAGTCAAGCATACTAAAATAGCATATCTAATAAATTAAAAACAACTCTATAAGGCCTTTTACATTAATCGAATTATAGTATAAAACCGAAACTGTTTTCTTAAACAACCTATCGATAATTATAAGGGCAAAATTATAACCGAGTTCATTAAGCAAAAGCTTTATAGAATCTATTATTAAGTATTAGTAAGCTCATTTAAGAATTGGCAAGGGTTATAAGAAACCTAGGGTCTTATTATAATAAGCTTTTATTCTCAAATAATAATAGTTCTAGATATAAGTACTAATATCGCTACTAAGGCTTTTCTAATAGTATTTTCTTCTTACTAAAAGCCTTATTTTCCCGATTCTAATATATACGACGCAAGGTTGCTTATGCATATAATGAATCAAGGCTATTTGCAGTTTAAGAAGTTGGGATAATACGACGAGTCTACCCTAGAAGAAGAGTTTACCTTAGCTAAGTTCATAATCGAGGCTATAGCTCTACGCCTTATCTCAGAACTTCTATAGCTTAAAGGAGGTCTTATTAGCTTAAATGACCTTATTAATAATATAGTAGCTCGCTATATCGTACTTGACCTTTAATATTAGGTCGGCAGGTGCTTCTATTAGCGCGATTGGTATAATTATCACTTATAGGCCGGGCCTAGGAGTGGAATTGATCTGCGCTAAAGTCACTTATAGGGCGGGCCTAAGAGTAGAATTGTTTCTAATAGCAAATACTTCTATAGAGAGCTTATCGTTAGGCAAAAGCTGCTAATAGCGTAAAGCTCATTTCCTAGCCTTAAGAGGGGTTAGCTCCTGGTCTTAATATAAGAGTATATTAGCCAGCATATTTATTGTACCTATTCGGTATATAATAAGGAAGTTGAAGTTAGCGAAGAACTCCGCCTAGCAGGCCTACTAGGCTATTAAGTCTTTAGTTATCATAAAGTACTCGAGGGCTTTATGATTTATATATATATATACTGTTTTCTAGGCCCTGAGTAGCTCTACCTTATACTAATAGAACGATCTAAAAATCGCTAGGAGCTCCTTGTTGTAAATGGGGTAATTCAGCTCGGCGTCATTCATAGTCTTCGAGAAGTACCCGATTTTTATAAAAACACGAGCTTTCGATATGCGTGCTATCATCTCATCGATAAGGGGAATCAGGTAGGGGTCTTTCTTTATTAGAGCGTTTAATTTCTAGTAATCGACGTATAAACGTAGGGAGCTATCAGCTTTTCTAATAAAGAGGATTAGGGCTACCTAAGGGGAACTCGAAGCTTCGATAAATCCTTTGTATAAGTTCTCGAGAATATAGCTCTTGACCTTTAAAAGCTATTCGTTAGTAAGGTAGTAGAAGGGCTCGATTATCAAGTTATTCTCGCCTATTAGCTCGATTTTATAATCTACCCCTAGCTTAGGTTTCGGCAGCTGATCAAAGGCCTAGCGATTAAAAACATTCTTAAACTTCATATACTAAGGCAGGAGCTTTTAGTCTATTAGCTTATCGTTGCTCTTATACTTAGCTTATAGCGCCGAACTAAGGCCAAGGGAGCTAATTTCAGCTTACCTAGCCGATTCTTAGCAATTGATCTCTTAGTTTAAATTGTAAACCGAGCTTACGAATATAAACTCTTTAAGTGCCAGTTCCTAAGTTTATATAGCTCGCTTTACCTTAGTTATAAAGCGGTAGTAGAGGGCGCCGATTGCTAAGGCTAAGATTAGGCTAATTTAGTAAGCTATCTTTAAAGGAGCGTTTCTCTTTACTAAGAGAGAGAGCAAGGGGTCTAGTACTCTTAGTAAGGCCTTCTTTATATAGTTTAGATCTCTTTTTAAATCTTTAAAGAAACTGCTATCCTTAGGTCTGCTAAAGGCCATTCGCAGGCCGGGACTAGGAGTAGGATTCGAGTTTGCAGATTTTACTCGTAGGCTAAGACTAAAAGTAGGATTCGAGTTCGCAGATTTCACTTGCAGACTAGGACTAAGAGTAGGATTCGAGTTCTTATTGCTTGCTAGCACTAAGAGCTAGGCTTAGGCCATTCTTAAGTCTTCGTCCTTAGCATCTATTATAGCTGCTTAACAATTAACGTCTTACTAGGCCATTAGGGGTTTTATTAGCTATAAGAGATCGATTAGTATATATTAATTAAAGTAAAGGACGATAGGCATATCTTTAAACTAAAATATACTATTTTTCCCTTTTCTATAAGATTGTTTAAGGTCATAGTACTTTAAGAACTTCCTACTAATTAAAACGTCGGTTACTCTTAAGCTTATAATTAGGAAAGGGAAGTTTATTCGTTACCTATCGATTGTAAGGGTAAGTAAAATAGCGAATTAAATGGTTTCTCCTTTAAGGCTATTATAACTAGTAAGAGTAATCGGTTTAAGCAGTTTAATAAACTTTACCTTAAGTCTTTAAGAGAGCTAGTATGCTAAAGATATCTTAATAATATTAAAAATATTAGCTCTGCTATTAATATAAATAACTATTTTAATAAATGATCTATTTTAAGCTAGTTCTATAAGAATTAAGAACTGGCGACCGCCTATTAATAGGCAGGAATTAAAATCTAAGTCTTTTTATAAATTGTAACCTATGCTATAGTAGGAGTCTTTACTATAGCTTAGCAGTTTCCTAATAGTAGGTCATTTTCTATCTCAACTTCAGCTATTATAAACTCGCCTTGCTTCTTTAGCTTTAGGTAGTCTATTGTATAGTGATTAAGGGCTTTGCAGTTATAGTAAAGACCAGACGACGGCTTTAGGCTAATAGACCTTTCTTAATAGGCCGTTAGCAAAGGGGAATGAGTGCAAGGAGCTAGGGAGGTAGCTATAGCTATAGGTCTTTATAACTCCCTTTTTAGTATGCTAAGGACGCAGTCCTTTAAAGGGGAAAATGCAATAGCAAGGGCGACTTATTAAGCGTTATAGGCTTTTTCTTACTTAATATTATAGGCCTTGCGGTCTATAATAGCTAAGAACTTATTTAAAGTAGTATAATTATTATTTATTTTATACTTCTCTACTTAAAGGTCATTCTTTAAGGCTAAGGAGACCTTTTTATAAACGTTATTAAACTAGTAAGACTAATCGATCTTACTAGTTATAGTAAGAGTAATAAACTTAAATTAGAACTTATTATATAATAATAAACCTATAGTTAGCCTACTATATTTGAGCTTAGCAGATTAAATGTAATTATAATTAAAGAACCTTTAATCTAAGACCTTAAGGATATTAGTAATATATATAAACTTATTAGTAAAGATAGGATCTATATATTATAAGATTAAGTTCTAAGCTTTACCTATTATATATTTAAAGTAAGTAGTAATCTAGTCCTCTTTTAAAGTGAAGTTGCTTAAGTACTTTTAAATAAATACCTTTATAGCCATTTTTTAAGCGTTATAAGTGATTTCGCCTTAATAGTTGCTAAAATAGGTTTAAAGGTACTTAATTCAATAGGGGTCGATAGCTAAGACTAAAGGTCAGATGATTAAAAGGTAGTAGTTTAAAGGAAGTAGTAAGTCAGCGGTAAAGGACTGAGTATTCTAAGGGCTAGCATTTAAAGAAGAAAGGGCGGCAGTATTATTCTAAAGAGCAGCAGCTATAGTAGTACTAATAAGGTTTGCGATTTCAGCCTATTAAGTAGCTAAGAAGAGAGGGGCCGATATAGTAAGAGTAGACGTTATTAAAGAGAGTATATCTTCTTCCTTAACTTCAATCGATAGAAAAGGAGTACTTTAAGAGTCTACTTATAGGCCAGGCCTAGGAGTAGAATTAGTATTAAGAGAGGTAACTTCTTAAGTGGGCTTAAGAGGGGGAATATCTCTAGGACTAGGGTTGGCAGTAAGGCCTATAGAACTGATAGCAATAAGGCCTATAGAACTGGAACTAGTAGCAATAAGGCCTGGTGGTAGAGGTGCGGTTAACCTTTCACTTCTCTTAAGTAGTATAAGATTAAAGGTTATAAGTACTAACTCTCTTTATATTATCTAGTTTAGTCTAAAGGGACCTAATGCTAAATAGTAACCTATTTAAAAAGGGGAAGATTAGTATAGGTAGAGCTATATACGTTTTTAAAGCCTTTTAGTAGAGTATATATTAAGGTATTATAAGTTTATAGATCTTAAGAGAGAAGGTTTTACTTTAGGATTATATCTCTTTACTAATTAGGAGTTGCAATAAGGTTATATAAGGAGGGGTATAGTGCAAATCCGAAGAAGTGGGGTCTAAAGCTTATTACTCTACTAAGGTTGACCTAGTCTTAAATAGTATAGTATAACCTACTAAGGCTAACTAAGTCTTTATATATATATATAAGTATAGGTCCCCTAGTTTCGTACCTAAGTGTTTCGAAGGAAGGAGTAAGGAGCTTCGAAGAGGTAAGGAGCTTCGAAGAGGTAAGGAGCTTCGAAGAGTATAAGAAGAATTGTCGATAAGTATAGGTCGATAGGGAGTATAAAGAAGGTCGATGACTTATTTGTAAGGAGGGTTTTTCGAAGAGTCGAGTTGTATTTAAGAGAAGGAAGGAGTAAAGAGCTTCGAAGAGTAAAAAGAGAGTTATCGATAAGTATAAGTCGATATAATATAGAGTATTTATAAGAGAGAGAGAGAGTTAAGAAGAGAAAAGTTATTATACTACTCTAAGCAGTAGCCTACGCTAGTAAAGCGAAGGTATAGTAAATAATTTTTTTTCTTTTCGAATTGAAGTTAAAGGTGAATTTCCGTTTATAAAATAGAGTAGGTAAGGGGTCGAAAAAACAAGCTAATCTTGTATTCAAGGGTAGTTGTTTAGCTTTCTCTAAAAACTAGATTAGTAAGATCTAAGCGCTATATACAAGTTGCTTAAAGCAGTTTGTAGTAAAAGAGTCGAGGTCAAGAGATCGAGTTGCTTAAGGCAATTCGAAATAGCGATTCTAAAGGAGGTAGATATTAAGCTTCTTAGCGGAAGTTGAGTTGATCTTTTCTTATATTACAACTAGCTCTAAAGCGTATAGTAGGGCGATAATCGAGTAACGCTAACTATATTACCTCAAGAGGTACGCTATATAATAGAAAAGAAAAGATAAAGAAGAGAGAGTCTTTAATAGAGCTCCTTTAGAATAAGTACAGGTGCTTTACTAGCATGCATATGATCCAGCCACCTTGCTACCTTAGCGTGCACCTGACTTTGTGCACCTGACCGATACGTGATATAACTATGCATATGATACGGCCGTAACAATCATAAAGCTACGATTAGACGAATTTTCTATAGACAATATTATGCATTTCTTTATTAAGCATAAGAAATCGAAGGGCGACTACTATATCCTTAAAGAAAAGCCAGAAAATAGTATAATAATCATATCTATAGAGTGCTATAAAGTTTCCCTTAATATCAAGATAATACTTTAATATAGCAATAGATTCAAGATTGCGATAATACTAGAGATAAAGACGCAATTGAGCAAATTTGTAATAGGGATATTTAAAGACTTCAGTTTCGAAAATTTTTATACTCTATATAAATGATAATATATATAATATTATAAGCTAATAATAGTATCTTTAACTAATAAGTAAGTTTCCTTTAATATATATAAATTTTGCACTACACCCGACCTAACTCTATTCTTATTGTACTTTAGAAACTATGCAATTGTGGCCATTAGCAATAGAATAGCCAACTAAATTAAGAAAGATATATCATTAGGTTTCTCTAAGTTTAAAGTAGCACCTAAGGCCTTTAAATTGTTCTATAATATCGCTTAGACCTCCGCTTAGTATAAGACTATACTAACTAAGGATATCCTAATATCGCTTTATATTAAAGGTTTCTTAAATATGCCTAAGTTGTTAAGTAGTGCCTTTTTAAGCACTATGCGCACGTATAGTTATAGTAATTGTAAAAAGAGTTCATTTTTAATAATAGTATAAGAGGAGCTAGAAATGTACTAATACCATTTTCAGACCTTAGATAAGAAGCTAAGCCCCCCCTCCGCCTTCTTTTATAATATAACTTATAGCTTAATATAGCAGACCTTAAGGATGCACTATAATTTATATTTTAGTGCTCTATTGACTTATTATAATTCTTTATACAAACTAGTGGCATATCCTAAGCCTGCATAGTTTATAGGCATTAACTACCATTTGCGAATTATTTCTATTAAGATTAACGCTAATATAAGATTCGTAAGATTGACTCTTAGGCCTAGCTCGTAGGTCAATTCTCCTAATAGTAGAACTATTAACTATTATATGATTCCTACTGCTAAATAATCGACTAAGGAATTTGCTATATAGGAAAAGTCTTATAAGTCATCTATACTTATACTCTATTATTTTAAAAACTCTTAATAGATCTCGCTAAACCTAGCATAAAGCGCAGCTTAATAGAAAGAATTAAATACTAAGAATAGAACAATTCTAAAGGAGTATATCTTTAATAAGATTACTTTATTCTCTATATTTATAAGATAAGGCACTTTTATTGACCTGGATTCTAATAGAGAGCCTAGGAAGGGTGGTTTTCTTGCTATTAGTAATAACTATATAAAAGTTATTAGTAATAATATACTTAAGAATAAAGCTGATTTAGAAGATTTCCTTATCAACTCTATTAATATGAAGAAGCCTTAATTGTTAAGATAGGGTATAGTAGGAGAATCTTCTATAAAGTTCCATATAACCCTTAATATAACAAAAGGTAGTCTATTATCAAAGGCCCTTATAAGTAAAAGATCGTAGAACGATCTATTAGTAATAATAATTATAAAGGATTTATTTGCAAAAGATATATCTTAGCTAATAGCATATTTAAAGAAGTATAAATAAGAACTTTTTAAAGATTTTACTAGCACTTAAAAGCTAATTTAATAACTAAAGCTATAATTATATAATAATAAGTCTTAGATAAAGACTAAAGATATAGAAGATAATATTAAGACTAATAATATAATTAATAAGACGATTCTATTTAAGAAGTATAGTATTAAGAAATCCTATATAAAGACACTTGATATAACTCCTAGGCCCGGCCTATAACTTGATCTAGCAAAGGGCAAGGCTAAGGAAGTAGTATCCGTAGAATCTCCCGCCTCCTCCTCCTCTATTACCGACAATTCCCTTAAGGATAATAACAATAATAATAATAATAATAATACTATATAAGTCTCTCTTCCTATTAGTAAAAGCCGCTAAAGCATACTAGCATCTGCCTAAACTACTAAGGCCTTTGCTATACTAAAACCTATCTTATTAGATACTAATAGCAATACTATAAGAAGAAGTAGTCGTTCGGCAAAGAGAGTATTATCTAATAATAGTTCTTCCTATCCTTTAAAGAGAATTAAGGAAAACTAATACCTAGGTTAGTTCTATTTTTAATTGTTTTTACAATTCTATAGCCTATTTATTTGTTTTGCTGATTTCATTTTCTGACTCCTAGGCCCGGCCTATAGGTGAAAAGCATATA
>JAENRP010000387.1:2343-24314 GCA_024741835.1 Diplocarpon mali | reverse complement strand
AAAAACCTCTCTTTTTTTCTTTTACCTTTAATAATAATATAGCCTTAGTTTAAGCCTTTTAATATATTAGTTTTCTCGCACTTAGGGTTTGCTAGTGATTAATATACTATTACTTTAACTTATATTATTTTATATTCTTTACTAATAGTAGTAAGGGCTACTACTTTTATTATTTAAGATATATATAGAGACCTAAGATAGATAGGTCTTATAATATATATTATATAATCGGCGCAAAACGGTAGGAGGATAAAAGGGCCATCTTCTATATATAGAGATAGCGCGTATCGCTATAGTACTAAATATACCTTATACTTAGGACTTGTTCCTAATATCTTGTCTAAGAGAGCCCGCTTATGGTGCTTCCTCCTCTTTGTCTTTGGTCTTTACGTAGGCCTATTCTCAGGTGTTGTTCCTACACCCTTTTATAATAGGTTGGCTAAATAGGGAATCATACCTCCTATTCGCCGATTGCTTGCCTTTTACTATAAGTCTTATTCAACTTCCTACTAATAGTTATAGCGCAAGTACTTTCTAAGGGAAGTTAATAATCTATTATCGGTCTAGTCAGGGCTTATAACCTATTGAGCTTAAGTGAGTCGGCGCAATAAGTAAAGGAAACTTCTAAAGGTTGATAGTCGATATATTAGTAAGAGTTAGGAAAGGAAGGTTACCCCTTTCTTCCCTATAGCTATATACGTATCGACATCCTACTGATTAAGCAGTAGGGTCATATGACAATATATCAGAGTAATGGCTATATTACCCATCTCAACAGATTCGCCGTTTTACTTACCTTTATAATCGATAGGCAATAAATAAACTTCCCTTTCTTAATCATAAGCTTAGGAGCAACTAACGTTTTAATCAATAGGAAGTTCCTAGAGCACTATGACTTTAAATAGTCCTATAAAAAGGGGAAAAATAGTATATCCTAGCCTAAGGATATACCTATTGTCCTCTACTTTGATTAACGCGTACTAATCGATCTCTTGCAGCTAATAAAACCCTTAATAGCCTAGTAAGACGTCGATCGTCAAGTAGCTATAATAGAAGCTAAGGACGAAGACCTAAGAATGGCCTAAGCCTAGCTCTTAATGCTAGCAAGTAATAACTCGAATTCCACTCCTAGGCCTGGCCTGCGAGTGAAAACTGCAAACTCGAATTCTACTCCTAGGCCTAGCCTGCGAGTAGCCTCTTATAAACTTAAGGATAGCAGTTTCTTTAAAGACTTGAAAAGAGATCTGAACTATATAAAGAAGGCCTTGCTAAGAGTATTAGACCCTTTGCTCCTTCTCTTAGTAAAGAGGAACGCTCCTTTAAAGATAGCTTGCTAGATTAGCCTAATCTTAGCCTTAGCAATCGGCGCCCTCTACTACCGCTTTATAACTAAGGTAAGATAAGCTATATAAACTTAAAAACCGGCGCTTAAAGAGTTCATATTTATAAGCTTTATTTATAATTTAAATTAAGAGATCAATTGCTAAGAATTGGCTAGGCAAGTTGAAATTAGCTCCCTTAGCCTTAGTTCGGCGCTATAAGCTAAGTATAAGAGCAACGATAAGCTAATAGACTAGAAGCTCCCGCCTTAATACGCTAAGTTTAAGAATATCTTTAGCCGCTAGGCCTTCGATCAGCTGCTAGAAACCAGGCTAGGGGTAGATTATAAAATCGAACTAATAGGCGAGAATAACTTAATAATCGAACCCCTTTACCGCCTTACCAACGAATAGCTCTTAGAGGTTAAGAGCTATATTCTTAAGAACTTATACAAAGGATTTATTAAAGCTTCGAGTTCCCCTTAGGTAGCCCTAATCCTCTTTATTAGAAAAGCTAATAGCTCCTTATATTTATATATCGATTATCGGAAACTGAACGCCTTAATAAAGAAAGACCCTTACCTAATTCCACTTATTAATAAGATAATAGCATATATATTAAAAGCTTATGTTTTTATAAAAATCGATATATAATAAGCCTTCTACTATATTCGCATATTAGCTAACACTAAGGACCTAATTACCTTTCGCATGCGCTATAGGACTTATAAGTATAAGGTTTTGCTATTTAGGTTGATAAATAGGCCTGCCACCTTTTAGAGGTTTATTAATAATATTCTCCTTAACTACTTCAACGATTTCTACTTTGCCTACTTAAATAATATTCTAATCTACTTAGAAAACTCCCTTGACTATGAGATTTATATTAAGAAGATCTTAGGAATTCTCTAATGCTATAGCCTTTAAGTAGATATTAAGAAAAGCGAGTTTAAGGTTATTAAGACTAGGTTCCTAGGGTTTATTATCGGAGTTTACAGAATTGAGGTAAACCCTAATAAGGTCTTAGTTATTTAAGAGTGGAAATATACTAAGAATATATGTAGTATATAGAGCTTTCTAAGGTTTTATAACTTCTACTAAAGGTTTATTTAAGGCTATAGTCGTATCTGCCGACCTTTAATAGCTCTTATAAGGAACTTTCCTTTTGATTTTAATAATGCTTATAAAGAAGCTTAGGAAACTCTGCGCTTAAGCCTTTAAATAACCCCAATTTTATACTACTACTACCCTTAGAAGCAGATAAGGCTTAAGACCGACGCCTCCGATAGCGTAATCGCTAGTATACTCTTTTAACTCTAGGAAGACGATGACTACCACTCAATTGGGTACTTCTTGAAGACTATGAATAACGCCGAGCTGAACTATCCTATTTATAATAAGGAGCTCTTAGCGATTTTTAGATTATTCTACTAGTATAAGGCAGAGCTACTTAAGGCTTAGAAAATAGTATATATATATATAGATCATAAAGTCCTTAAGTACTTTATAATAACTAAGGATTTAATAGCCCAGCAGGCTTACTAGGCGGAGTTCTTCGCTAACTTCAACTTCCTTATTATATACCAAATAGGCATAACAAATACGCTAGCTAATATACTCTTATATTAAGACCAGGAGCTGACCCCTTTTAAGGCTAGGAAACGAGCTTTATACCATTAGCAGCTCTTACCTAACGATAAGCTCTCTATAGAAGTACTCGCTACTAGAGGCGATTCCACTCCCGGGCCCGGCCTACGAGTGACGATTATGCTAATCGCGCTAATAGAGGCACCTGCCGACCTAACGTCTAAGGTCAAGTATAATATAGCGAGCTACTATATTATCGATAAGGTTATTTAAGCTAATAAGACCTCCCTTAAGCTATAGAAGTTCCGAGACAAGGCGCAGAGCTATAGCCTCGACTATAAACTTAGCTAAGGCAAACTCTTTTTCTAAGGTAGACTTATTATACTATTATAACCCCTTGAACTATAAATAGCCCTAATTTATTATATATATAAGCAACCTTGCGTCGCATATACTGGAATTGGGAAAACAAGGCTTCTAATAGGAAGAAAATACTATTGGAAAAGCCTTAGTAGCAATATTAGCACTTATATTTAGAACTATTATTATTTAAGAATGAAAGCTTATTATAATAAAACCCCAGGTTTCTTACAACCCTTGCCAATTCCTAAATAAGCTTACTAACACTTGATAATAGACTTTATAAAGCTTTTGCTTAACGAACTCAGTTATAATTTTACCTTTATAATTATCGATAGGTTATTAAAGAAGGCAGTTTCAGTTCCTTACTATAATTCGGTTGATGCAAAAGGCCTTATAGAGTTGTTTTTAATTCATTAGATACGCCATTTTAGTATACCCGACTTAATTCTATTAAATAAAGGCGCCTAATTCGTCTCTTCCTTTTAGAAAGAGCTCTATCGAATACTAAGTATAAAGGTCAAGCTAACTATAGCTTATAACCCTAATGTCGATAGCTAAACTAAGATTATAAATTAGTATTTAAAATAACGCCTTAGACTGTTCTACTTATACTATTAAGATAATTAGAGTCGCCTCTTACCTTTAATAAATATTGCCCAATTGACCTTGCCTTATAAATCCCTAAGGCAAATTTCCCCTTTCTAAATGCTAAACGGCTATAAAGCTCGCTCCTCTTAGAATTTAATTAATCTAAAGCCTCTACGGATAGCAATCGAGAGATTAAATCATAAAACAGCGCTCTATATAGCTATTAAAGCTTAAAAAGTAGTCTAATTCGCTTAATCATCTCTCTAAGTATAATAAGCTAAAATGAAACGGCTTGCAAACCTCTACTACTAGCCAGTTGATTAGACTATAGGAGATAATATACTAATTAGTACTAAAAACTAAAAGCTTAATCGGCCAAGCTAGAAGCTCTCCGATAAGTAGTATAGCCTAGTAAAAGTACTAGAAAAGCTAGGAGAAAGCTAGAAGCTATAATTGCCTGATTCGCTCTATTCGATCTACCCTATTTTCCACTCCTACTTACTGCGTAAATATATTCCCAACCCTTTGCTAAGATAAGTTTAAGAACCTCTTGCTGCAATTAAAGTACTACTAGAATAAGAGGAATAGGAGATAGAAGAAATAATTAGATCTTATATTCGAGCTAAGAAGCTCGAATATTAGATTAAGTGGAAAGGAGCTAATAAAGACCTCGAATAGTACCTATACTCTAATGCTATAATAGCGCTATATACTATTTAAGATCTCTATCTAAAGAACCCTTAAGCTAAAGGGCCACTAAGGGCGCTATTAAGCTAGCTTAGGTTATATAATAATAGAATTAACGATTATAAGGACTTAAAGGATAATACGCCTATAGATACAACTGCGCAGGCGCAGTTTTTCAAAGGAGGAGGGTAGTATTACGGCCGCATCATATACATAGTTATATCACATATCGAAGTCAGGTGCACGCTAAGGTAGCAAGGTAGCTAAATTACGTATACGCTAGTGAAGCACTTGTACTTATTCTAGAGGAGCTCTACTAGAGACTCTCTCTTCTTTATCTTTTCTTTTCTATTATATAGCATACCTCTTAAGGTAATATAGTCAGCGTTACTCGATTATCGCCCCTTTGTACGCTCCAGAGCAAGTCGTATATAAAGATAGCAAAGATATAGATATAAATATAGACTCTACTTAATCTATACTGCGTAAAGCAAGGAGGAGAGTAAGAGCCGCAGATCCTAAGATAGCTATAACTTTTGAAGAAACTCAGCTTTTTAATTTCCTACTTAATAGCCTCCCTCTTAAGTTCGCTATTATAAAACAATCTCTTCTTATCTAATCTAACCTTAAGATCTATAAGAAGATCGACCTCCTTTGAACTATTAAGTAATGATAATAATGATAATAATAGTCATTTTCGTCCAACGGTAGTAGGCTGAAAGCCTATTACCTGAGCCTCCCGAAGGGCATAGGGACGTATCTAGCCAGGGTCTTATCTATATATATAGTGCCTTTAGTAGACAATTTCCAGCTCTAATAAGCGCTATAGCCTTAGCTGTTCTTCTTTGCTGATCCCTTATATATAAGATAGTGCGCTAGTGTATTTTAAGATAGGTTTTACCAGTATATATTTATAATATAGAGTTGTATAAATATAAGCTAAAGCTGTGTTCTATATTGCATAAGAGTAAAAAGATATTCCAACTTAGTAGTAGTAATAAAGGAAAAGGAAAAGAATATTTTTAATATTATTATTATTATTATATCTATGCAATTGTATAAAGTGAGAAAGCCCTCGAATGCTATAAAGTAATATAAGAAAAAGTTCCCTTAGGATAGCACTATACTATCTTATAGAAGGTCTGAAAACCCTAAGGGAGATTATTACCCTTTTGGGCAGATTTTAGAGTAGAACTTTATAAGGTCTAGGTATTAGACAAAGTACTTTAGGTTTCTAAGTAGAGTCCTTAAGTACTCCTTTGCATCCTTTTTATTATAGCCGATTAGCACTAGTAGCTTTATAGGCTAGTGTTTATAGAGCCTTTAGGCCTTCTCGCATATCACTAGGTGTTTTGGTAATTTGTCTATATAGTAGGAGCACCTTAAGTTAATATCTGCGTATTTGAACTTTAAGTGGTACTATGCAAAATTCCTATAAGAGGTCCTTATCGCAAGGATCTGCTATAGTATTGATTAAGGGAGATTAAGAGTCTCTTACGGTCTGATATTATATAGGAGTCCCTAGCGTTTATAATAGGGTAATAGGGTCTTTTCCTAAACTATCTACTAGCTATTGAGAGCCTCCTTTCGGAGTTCTTAATAGGTAGACCTAATGCTACTTACTATAGGCTAGGATGCCTGGCCAAAGTCCTATAGCTTATAAGAGCCGAAGTCCGCTAAAAGATCTGCGGCCTTATTTCCTTCGATGCCTATATAGCCTAGAGACTAATAGATAGATATATTATAGACTTCTATAGTATCCTAATATATATAGAAAGCCTATTATAATAAGGTTAAAGCGTTACTATATAGGCATTAGATTATTAAAGTACTATTAATATATTGCCAGATCTTGTTATAGCGTAGAGCTAGGTCCTATAAGACTTTCTATAGTCCTTTCCAGGCGCTTATTGCCTCTGCATCAAAGACGTATAACGTGGTATTAATAGCTCCTAAGCTAGAGTGTACCTACTTTCTAATAAGGTATACCGCATAGCTATAGTTAATAAACTTAGCCCTATGGTTATATCTTTTAAAGCCGTTTGAGAATACTATAATGATATCTGATAGAAGTTTAGCCTACTACTTTTTAAATGCTATAGTAGCTATTTCTTTATCTAGTCCCTTTATAGGATCTATTTAATACCTTAGCGAGAAGTATAGCATATAGAGCTTCTGTCTTAAAGCCGCTGGAATAATCTGCCTTAAATATTATACCTTAGTTTAAAGCACTTGCGGTCTTTTAGCGTGCTTGCCCTTAGCGATTGTAAGTAATTGAATCCTTTATATTAAGGGGTATTATTCGTCGACTATTTAAAGCCGTATTATAAAGCGGAGCTTGGCTTCTTCTAAAGCAGCTTCTGCTAATAGGACTGCTGCGTCCTTAAAAAAAGCGATGTTTAATATAGTCCTTTAAGTGGGTAAGACTCCTTTTAGCGCAATTGTAAGCGCCTTCTCGACTGTCTTAATATATTCGCCGACTTTAGTACTAACTAGCCTATCCTAATCCGCTCTATTCTTTGCCGATAGCTTCTTCCTCCTACTATACTAAGCTTTAGTACTATATAGTAAGGAGGGGAAGACATAGGTTATAACGGCCTTATAAAGAGCTAAGGCCGAGGGACTGTGTTTTATATTAGCGAGGTTATATAGGTAATATATAACCTATCTCGCCTTTACTGCCCGCTTATTTATATATTGCTTGAACTTAAGCTTCTTATCAAACCAGACTTTAAGCTAATAAAGGGTAGGAACTTCCCCTTCCTTTTCTAATATTATAATTAGGTTAATTATTAAATTAAGGTTAACTTTATATATAGGTTATAGCATACCCTATTTATTAGATAAATATATTATCTCGAGTTTCTCTAGTGCGAAGAAGACCTTATTATCGTTGCCCTATTATAAAATCGTCCTAATATCCCTTATAAGCAGTTATACGTTTTATATTATAAAAGGGGAGGCGCGGTATAGTGCGATATTATTAGCGTAATCGAATATAAGTAGGAGGTCTATTAGAAGGAGCTTTGCTAAGTATAGTATATAAAGCATTAGAGAGAGAGAGGATCCTTAGGGTATACTATAGTTAATAGTATAGTAGTCTATAGTTTCGGATTCGAGCCTGACTTATACTTTCCAATCTATAAGGAAGCTTTATATTAATTAGATAAGGTTGAGTAGCTAGCCCTATTCTATTATCCTCTTTAATAGGCGCCGTTTAAGAAGGGTATTAAAGGCCCTTTAGATATCTATAGTAATTAAAGTGACCTCCTACCCTTTTGCTAAGTAGTATTCCGCATTATAAGTGAAGCAGACCACTAGGTCTATTGCTGACTACTTAGGAAGGGCGCCTTTATATTAAGGGCTTAAAGTCTTATAGGTAAGAGCTGTTTATAATATCCGGCTAGTAATAACCCTTTTAAGTCCCTTAAAGACGTAAGAGAGCAAGGCGATCGGCCTTTATAATTAAGGCGATTCCTTATCCTTTTTATTAACCTTTGGTAGTATAGCAACCTTAGTATACTTCCAAGAGCTAAGGAAGTAATTAAAAGCTATATAAGCGTTAAAGAGAGCGTGTATAAGGCCTTAGATATGATTCTAGCAGGCCTTAAGCAGCTGTACTATAACCTTATCTATGCCTAAGGAGGTACTAAAGACCTTTATTATATGCCTTTTAACCTCTTCGATTGATATAGTATTATCTTAAGGCAAGCTGGTAGTGCTTATCTATTATATAAGTAGATCTTCTAGCAAGTTATCCTTTAAGCTGAATCTATTTAATACCTTAGTATATAAAGCCTTAGCCTTTTTTAATATATCTTCTATTATTTATCCTTTGATATTCAAAGGTAGGGCCTTAATATTTAAAACTGTCTTATGCTAGGCGACGACCTTATATAAAGCCTTATTATTATAGATATTATTTAAAACCGACTTTTAGTACTCGGCTTTGGCTTTCTGCACCTTTTTATAGAAGTGCCTAGTCTTATCTATAGCTCCTTTACTAATGCCGAAGCTCTTTAATTATATAAGTAAGGATAGGTATTTCCACTTAGCATTCTATACTTTATCTATCTACTATAGAGCTGACTTAGCTATATCTTAGTTAGGCTTACCTACTATCTTAATAGTAGTATAAAAGACTAAGCTAAGAGCTTCTGCTAGAATATCTATTTATATAATTAAGGTAATACTTTAAGGGTCCGGTAGTTACTATATTCCAGCTTCTACTAAGCTTAAGAATCGTAAGAGCTGTACCTTAAGGACCTAGTACCTAAATTGCTCTAAAGGTACGCTACCCTAGCTAGGGATAATCGAGACTTACATTCTATAATTAAAGCCGTAGGAGAGTTTTAATATAATAGTCGTACTCGCCTTAGGAATATTTAAGAAAGTCAAATCTAGTATATATTTATAGTCTTAAGTTGCTACGCTAGGTTCCTTAATAAAGTCCATCTAGCTGCGTTTAAACCACTTTGCTAGCTCTGCTCCCTTTAAGAAAGGGGCTATCCTTAGCTTAAAGGTATTATACTATATATTAAAGTCTCCTCTTACTAGACATTTCTCTAGCAGAGTTAATATAGTAATATAATTTATCACTTTATTTATAAATAGTTATTAGTATATATTAAGTATAGTATAGCCGTTAATATTAAGCTAAAGGAGGTCTTGGCTTTAAAGTGGCCGTCGCTATTAGATCTTAAGGGAGGCCCTCTTACGGATGTACGTAAGTACTTAGGGCCTATCTGCGGTACTATTCTAGCTATCTATAGGTATAAACATTTGGTATCTAAGGTATATTTTCGTTATAATATCCCTATTCGTCTAAGGCTCTTAGATATATATAATATCGATTCTCTATTCGTAAGCTATACTAAAGAGCGCATTATAGCCTAAGCCTTTGCTTATATTCGCCTAATAGACTATAAGGTCTTTAAGCGTAGTATTGCAGCTAAAACCGCAGTACCTATATTAGTTTCTTAATATTGGCTAGTTCTGGCCTCTATTTATATATCGCCTTTCTTATCTAAGCTAATGCTTTATTATAATAAGTGAAAGAGGTTAAGGTTTTTCCTAGCTCTACTTTATCAGATAGGCCTACCTACTGTCTGCGTAGGCTACGCTGCTTATATAGGCATAGGATCGACTTCTATAGTATCCTTAAGGGTCGATACTACTATAGAACCCTAATTCTTATAGGCTAGGATTAGACTGGCCCTCTTTCTCTTTAGTACTATAGCTTAGTTACCTTAAGTATTAGAGCTCTCTATAGACGACCTTTGCAAGCTTGCTTCAAACGCTGTTTATTAAGCTATCGTATCTTAAAAGAGCCTATCACCGGCCTTCCTAATAGTACTAATCTTATTTTAAATAAGCTTAATAATCTTCCTATTCTTCTAGGAAAGGGCTACTAGGCAGTTCTAGTAGTCGGCGGGAAAGGGGCTATAGCAGTTTGCATACTTTGCCTAATATTAGCACTCCCTTCCTATAGGACCCTTATATTGGTCATTCTGTCCTTTATAGTATTTGCATCTACTATATCTTATATAGTATCGTAGGTTATAATACCCTTAGTAGCCTGGGTTATGCCAGGTAATTAGGGTCTTTTTAATAATAGGGCAAGCCTGCTCGCTAGCTCCGAAGAGTTTAAAAGGTTATATTAGGTCTTTAAAGGAGATAATCCAAGTGATATAGTAAGTGCTTATATTCGCACTATATTATAAAGGTCGGCAGCTAATTAAGTATCGCCCTATTTAAGAGTAGGCCTTTATTGCTACTTCCTTTTAAATAAGCTTAATAGGTTGCCTAAAGACGTCTTGCATATAGAATGGAACTCCCTATACTACTTAGGTATACTAGACCTTAAGGAGGCGGACGATCTTGCTATATATGATTTAGAGTAGAATCTCCTTATTCTCTTATATTATAAGCTTATCTTATATTAATATATTGACTAAGTGTAAGGCCTAGCCTTGCGCTATCTCTATAACTTAGGGTAGCTCTATTATAAGAATGCCTAGAATTTGCTTGCAAATCTCCTTGCGAATTGTATAAGGCTCTTATTAAGTTTTATAGAATAAAGGTTGAATTCCGATAAGGATCCTCTTATTTTATTATAAAAAGGCTATACTAGTCCCGGAGGAGCTAAGTAAGACCCTACCAATGGAACTTTGTCTAGAAGAGGAAACTTTAGCCTTAGCTGCAAAAGGCTTCGCAGCCCCTGAGTTTTTTAAGGTATTTAGGTCCCCTTGTACTTTATTAGCCTAAGTGATTAAGAAAGGAGGAAAGGATCGAGTTATTAGTACTATTATAAGAGGTAAGATTAAAGGTTGTCTAAGAGGGATAAAGTCGTTTGTAGTAGCGTAATTAGCCGCTATAAGATATATAATAAAAGAATCCCGCACCTTTTATGCAAATTTGTAGAAGTTAGGCTGCTTCTTAAGCGAGTCTATATACCTATCGATAGCTTTCGCAGTGCTATTTAATACCTTTTAGCGCAGCCGGGCAGTATACTTATAAGCCTTAAATTGCATAGTAATTGCTACTTAGGTAGAGTTATTCTTAAGCGCATTCTTACCGAAGGAGAGATAAGGAGGAGCTATTATATTAGCTATCTGGATTTGCTATCTTTTTATAGTGCGCAGGTTAATTAGGGAAGAGGATTGTTACAAATGCGTAAAATCTGCTATTTAAACCTTAGATATCGAGTTTCTAAGAGTTAAGGGCGCCATTTGGCCTAAAGATACTAGAAAAATTGGTGCAGCTATGCTAAAAGGGTTCTTGATTATTTTCCAATAGTCGGGTGCCTTTTTAAGGGCATGGTTATAAAGTTATTGAACCTTTGGGTCAGTATAGAAAAATGATATTCGATGCTTTTGAACTATTAAGTAAGACTTCGAAAGACGCTCTAAATCGGCAAATGCCGCGTTATAGGGCAACGATAAGCCTAAGAAGAGGAAGGAGCGTAGGATAAGCCCTTAAGCTTATTAGGGATACTACTTCTATAATAGTACTTATAATATTACTAATTGTAAAGTTAGAAGGCAACTGATCGATATAGTCGCTAGCTTTAATATTAAGAAGCAATTAAAGTAAAAGTTAAGAAGTAAATTGCCCTTATCCTGCCAAAGGCTGCAACTACTAAGGAAAGGCAAAGGAAAAGGCTATTTAGCCAAAACTTTAATAAATACCTTTAATAATAATAGTAGGTTATTTAAACTTAAATCCACTTTCGATAATTCAAACGATAATTATAATAAAGATGCCTATATCTTAAAAGCCGATCTTTATAAGATCCTTAAATCTAATTAGTATAGTAATACTAGTTATATAGTATATATAATTGATAAACCCTACCTATTTAAAGGCCTATTTATTAAAATAAAAAGGCGCTCTATTAAGGTTAGTAGTAGAAGGTTATATATAGATTTAATAGGTATAGTAGAGATGAATATCATTAGTATTTCTTTCCTTTTATAAAATATTCTCCTTATACTTAGCTTAAGTATTAATCTTTTATTTAGCTATAAGATTTATATAAAGTTAAATTATATAAGAGTTTTTAATAATCAATTTATATAGTTTATAAATAATAATTATAAAGTGATCTTTAAAGCTAAAATTAAAGATAGACTTTATATTATCTTAAAGGTAATATTATAGAAATTGACTCTTAGGCTAAACTTATAAGTAGATTCCTTTAAAGAAAGTGCACTCTTTACCTTAATATAATTAAGTAAGGATAAAGAGAATAAATGGACTCTTAAGCTAAGATCGCAAGTGAAATTCGTAAAAATGACTCTTAAGCTAAGACTATAAGTAGAATGCAATATATCTTTAAAGATGACTCTTAAGCTAGGATTATAAGTGAATTTAATAAAAATGACTCTTAAGCTAAGATTGCAAGTGGATTCTGCAGATTTGCTAATAATAACTTTTAAGCTAGGATCGCAAGTGAAATTCGTAAAAATAACTCTTAAGCTAAGATTATAAGTGAACTTTATGAATTTGTTAGAAACGACTTTTAAGCTAGGACTGTAAGTAGATCTTGCGGTTTTATTAAAAACGACTCTTAAGCCAGGCTTACAATTAGAAAACGGCAAAACCTTAAACTGCTATTATTAGTCCTTTCTAGCTGCTAATAATAAAGTATCGATTAATAATAGGCTACTAAAGCTATTAAAAGCCAAAAGCCTATTAAGTTATTAGCTAATATATAGAAGATTCGCGCATCTAAAGCTAGAGAAATTAAGGAACTTATATAAGGTCTTAATCCTAAAACGGAAGATCTAAGTACTAAAGGATCGCCTAGTATACCGAATTTATAAGCTAATAAAACTTCGAAATCGAATGTGAATTAAGCTTAATCTATAGAAAGATTCAATACTAGCGCTAATATCTATTAATACTACTAGACTATTTATAACTTTAATTAAAGGAAATAATTGGTTTTCTTAAATAGTAGATAACTCTATTTAATAAATATAGACTATTTACGCTAGGACTAAATCTAAGCTTATAGAAAAGCTGGAAACTTAAAAAGTGATAGAAGAATGCTAGACTTAATTAAAGCTAATAGCTATTAAGTCTGATAACACATTAGAGATTAAGGCAAAGCTTAATAAATAGGTAAAATAAGGAGCTTACTACAAACTAATTATAATATATAAAGGTTCTTATTAGAATGGCATTATTAAGCGAAGCATTTAGCAAGCAAAGACTGACTATTGCGCTTTATTATAAGATGCTGACCTACTACTAGAATTCTAAGACCTTGCAGTTAAGGCAAATGTATACTTATAAAATAAAATAAGTAGTGGACTAATAGTTAATAGTACCTAAATATCGCTATATAAGGCATATTTTAGATAGAAACTAAGCTTAGACTATATTTATATCTTTAAAAGCGTCTGCTACTCTTATATTAGCCCGAAGTCCTAGCCTGCGGGTATAAAGAGCAAGAAGCTAATAGACCGAAGTAAAGAGTATTATTATGCAGAAAATAGGCTAAATATGCTAGTACGCGCCCTAAGGTATAGATTCACATTTTAGCTAAGCGGTATTATATATAATAGTTATAAGCCCTATAAGCGCAGTAATAAATCTTTTCGCATTCCTCTTGCGCAAGGTTTAGCCGACTTTTCTTACTTTAAAGTTCTGCTAGTAAACCACTTTTTAAAGAATTCGGCAATAATTATACTCGGTTTCGATTGCATTAATAGAAGTTTCGACAGATTCGAGTAAAACGACCTTTGATATATAGCCGAAGAAAAATGCATTCCGGCCTTCCGACTACCTATTTCCTACTAGCTTAGCGGTCTATGCGCTATATCTACGCTACTATAGACTGGGCTAGTACTTAGGCCGTCGGAAAAACTGTTCTTCTAGCGACCTAGGGGGTATGTTATATAGAAAATAGGCTAAATATGCTAGTATATGCCCTAAGGTATGGATTCACATTTTGGCCGAGCGGTATTATATACGACAAGTATATATTTATTAAGTATATTAAATAGATAATAAAGCAATAGATAGTATATATGCTAGATCTAAGGCGAGTAATTATATCCTTAATAGTTAAGTTCGACGAATCTCGAAATAAGGGAGAGCTATCCTTAAAGCTCTGCATACTTAGAGATTCGCAAGGTATACTACTTAATAGTAATACTATTAAGCCAAACTAATAACCCCTTTCTCTTAGCTTAAGCATATTAAGCGCACCTGCTGATTAACGACTTACTAGTCGCTTAAAGGCTAAATAGACTATTCTTATCGTTTGCGAACTACTTAAAGTATAGAATAACTTTAATATTATTATCCCTTTAGTTAAAGCACCTATAGTAAAGGATATTCCTGAAATAGGTATAAGTAATAATAAGCCTCTACTACTAAAAAGCGGTTCCTTAAATAATAAGCCTATAAAACCTATAGCCAAACCTACGCCTTTGAAAAGGAATAGAGACCTAGAACCGAAAGATACCTTAGATAAATGCAAGTCTAAGCGTATTTAGGCTATAATAGTGCATAAGATCTACGAGCTCGAACTTTAATAAAGCTTCGATAAAGATAATGTGTTCTTAACTACTAAGGAGATAATAAAAATCTCTCTTTTAAAGATATATAATAAAGCTATTAATAATCTGAAGAATAGAGTAGTATAGAATAAAGTAATTTAAGAGGAGATAAGCTCTCTTACTGCAAATAGTATATAAATAGAGGAACTAATGCTAAAGGATATAAACCTAGTATTAATAAAGTGGGTCTTTATAATTAAAATATATACAAATAGGACCTTAAAATATTATAAGGCAAGGCTTATAGCTAGGGGCTTTTCTTAATAGTATAGAAAAGACTACTTTAATATATTTACGCTAATAGTTTATATAGATACCCTTTGCATATTTATAGTAATAGTAGCTGCTAAGAACCTTAAATGCAGATAGTATAATATTAAAAATGCATTTACTAAAGCGACTATAAAGGAATGGATTTTTCTCTCTTAATCTAATAGTATTCTTATACGTATTAGCCACTCTTTTTATATACTTTACAGTATTTATAGGCTTAAATAATTAGCCTATGATTAGAACCTCTTATATAGCTCTACTTTAGTAAAAATAGGATTTATTTAAAGCCTAGCTAACCCTTATCTATTTACCTATACTAAGCGTAGAATTAAGTTGCTATTATATATCGATAATATTATTATAGCTATAAAAACAACTACTTAATTAGATTAGTTCTTTATAACTATTTAGAAACATTTTAATACTAAGGATTTAAAGGGAATTTATAAGATCCTTAGCATCTGTATTATAAGGAACCGCTTTACTTAAGAACTCTGATTAGATTAAGAGCAGTATATTAAGAAGATCCTAAACTAAATAGGACTTTCCACTTATACTTTTAACTTTAAGCTAAAGTATACTCTAATTAAAGGAAAGTATAATAAGTTAGAGCCTATTAATAAAAATAAGTAAAGAGGAGATTTGAAAAAGTATTAATAGGATATTAGACAATTATATATACTATAGTATATATAAGACTAGATATCGCCTTTATTATTAAGTAACTTAGTCAAAACCTAAAGGATCTGATAATTTAATATAAGAATGCAATTAAGCAATTTAAAAGGTACCTTTGATTGATAATTATATAGAAAGTAAGATATAGACTAACGAAATATATAAGCGTAAAGCTTAAGGTATATACTAATTCTAATTAGGCAAATATAAAAGGTTAGAAAAGTATATTTAAAAGCGTAGTAATGCTATATAGTAGACTTATATTATAAGGAAGTAAGAAGTAGAAATCAGTAGCTATTGCAAGTACTAAGGCTAAATATATATTAATATTATTAAATTGTAAGTAAGGATTATAGATTACTTAAGTTTTAAAAGATATAGGTTTTATTAAGTATATTAAATAAGATAAGAACTATATTAATCTTTAAATAGATAATATAAGGGCAATTATACTTATAAAGAATCTATACTTATATAAGCGATTGAAATATATTAATATTACCTACTACTTTATTTATAACCTTATTATAAAGAATAAGTTATTAATTACTTATATCTTAATTGATCAAATAATAGTAGATGGATTTATAAAGCTATTAAAGATAGTTGCAAAGTTTAAAGCATTTAAAGATATATTAAGGTTATAAAAGATAGTAAAGGCTTAATAGGCTTAAGGACGACTCCTAGACCTACCTTGCAAGTTAGGTTATATAGTCTTATAAAGGAAAGTTTTTTAAATCGACTCTTAAGCCTAGACTATAAGTTAAGTCATATAGTCTTATAAAGGAACGCTTTTAGGAAAATTGACTCTTAGTCCTACTTTATAAGTAGAGTTTAGCGATTTTAATAAAGGTTACTATTAATTAATTGTTTTTAATTTAGAAAGATACTTAGGAGTTGGATTAGCGCAAAAGGATAGTTATTATTTTCCTAACTATAAGTTAATTAAAGTAAGGTCTAAGTAAGAGTATTAAGATAAGTAATATAGCTATTACTTTAATATATTATTATATAACCCTACTGCTTAATTAATAGGATATTAATATATATATAGCTATAGGGAAGAAAGGGGTAACCTTCCTTCCTTAACTCTTACTAATATATCGACTATCGACCTCTAGAAGTTTCTATTACCTATTGCGCCGACTCACTTAAGCTTAATAGATTTAATAATTTAATATAAGAACGCAGTCAAGCGACTTAAAAGGTACCTTTAATTAATAATTATATAAAAGGTAAGATATAGACTAATGAAATATATAAGTCTAAAGCTTAAGGTATATATTAATTCTAATTAGGTAAATATAAAAGGTTAAAAAAGTATATTTAAAAGTATTAAGCTTAAGTAAGTCGGCGCAGTAGGTAATAGAAACTTCTAAAGGTCGATAGTCGATATATTAGTAAGAGTTAAGGAAGGAAGGTTACCCCTTTCTTCCTTATAGTTATATATATATTAATACCCTACTGATTAAGCAGTAGGGTTATATAATAATATATTAAAGTAATAGCTATATCACTTATCTTAATACCCTTACTTAGACCTTACTTTAATTAACCTGCAGTTAGGAAAATAATAACTATCCTTTTATACTAATCCAATTCTTAAGTATCTCTTTAAATTAAAAATAATTAATTAATAACAACCTCTATTAAAATTACTAAACTCTACTCGTAAGGTAGGACTAGGAGTCAATTTTCCTAAAAGCGTTCCTGTATAAGACTATATGACTTAACTCGCGGTCTAGGCCTAAGAGTCGACTTAAAAAAAACTTTCCTTTATAAGACTATATAACTTAACTCGCAAGGCGGGCCTAAGAGTCGTCCTTAAGCCTATTAAGCCCTTATTATCTTTTGCAACTTTAGTATATCTTTAAATGCTTTAAACTTCGCAACTATCTTTAATAGCTTTATAAATCCATTTACTATTATTTAATTAGTTAGGATATAGGTAATTAATAACTTATTTCTTATAATAAAGTTATAGATAAAGTAGTAAGTAATATTAATATATCTCGATCGCTTATATAAGTATAGATTCTTTATAAGTGCAATTGCCCTTATATTATCTACTTAAAGATTAATATAGTTCCTATCTCATTTAATATATTTAGCGAAACTTATATCTTTTAAAACTTAAGCAATTTATAATCCTTGCTTGCAATTTAATAATATTAATATATATTTGGCCTTAATGCTTGCAGTAGCTATTGATTTCTACTTCCTACTTTCTTATAATATAAGTCTACTATATAGTACTACTATACTCTTAGATATACTTTTCCGACTTTTTATATTTACCTAATTAGAATTAGTATATATCTTAAGCTTTATACTTATATATTTTATTAGTCTATATCTTACCTTTTATATAATTATCGATTAAAGGTACTTTTTAAATCGCTTAACTACGTTCTTATATTAAATCGTTAAATCCTTTGGGTTTTGATTAAGTTGCTTAATAATAAAGGCAATATCTGGTCTCATATATACTATAATATATATAATTGCTTTAATATCTTATTAGTACTTCTTCAAATCTCCTTTCTACTTATTTTTATTAATAAGCTTTAACTTATTATACTTTCCTTTAATTAGAGTACACTTTAGCTTAAAGTTAAGAGTATAAGTAGAGAGTCCTATTTAGTCTAAGATCTTTTTAATATACTACTCTTAGTTTAACTAGAGTTCTTAAGTAAAGTAGTTCCTTATAATACAGATGCTAAGGATCTTATAAATTCCCCTTAGATCTTTAGTATTAAAACGTTTTTAAATAGTTATAAAGAATTAATTTAATTAAGTAGTTGTTTTTGCAATTATAGTAATATTATCGATATATAGTAATAACTTGATTCTACGCTTAGTATAGGTAAATAGATAAGGGTTAGCTAGGCTTTAAACAAATCCTATTTCTATTAAAGTAAAGCTATATAAAAGGTTTTAATTATAAGCTGATTATTTAAGCTTATAAATACTATAGAGTATATAAAGAGAGTGGCTAGTATATATAGGAATACTATTAAGTTAAGAGAGAAAAATCCATTCCTTTATAATCGCTTTAATAAATGTATTTTTAATATCATACTATCTGCATTTAAGGTCCTTAGCAGCTACTATTACTATAAATATATAAAGGGTATCTATACAAACTATTAGTGCAAACGTATTAAAGTAGTCTTTTCTATACTATTAGGAGAAGCCCTTAGCTATAAGCCTTACCTTATAATATTCTAAGGTTCTATCTGCATATATCTTAATTGTAAAGACCCACTTTATTAATACTAGGTTTATATCCTTTAGCATTAGTTCCTCTATTTATATATTATTTGTAATAAGAGAGCTTATCTCCTCTTAAATTGCCTTATTCTATACTACTCTATTTTCTAAGTTATTAATAGCTTTATTATATATCT
The DNA here is from genome assembly GCA_024741835.1 of Diplocarpon mali. Taxonomy (NCBI): domain Eukaryota; kingdom Fungi; phylum Ascomycota; class Leotiomycetes; order Helotiales; family Drepanopezizaceae; genus Diplocarpon; species Diplocarpon mali. Next base: position 5,336 of record JAENRP010000387.1, on the reverse strand, counting down.
TTAGAAGAGAGATTTTCATTATCTCCTTAGTAGCTAGGAACGCATTATCTTTATCAAAGCTCTATTAAAGTTTAAGCTTATAAATCCTATATACTATTATAGCCTAAATACGCTTAAACTCGCGTTCGTTTAAAGTATCTTCTAATTTTAGGTCTCTATTCCTCTTCAAAGGCATAGGTTCAACTATAGGTTCTATAGGCTTATTATCTAAGGAACCGCTTTCTAATAATAGAGGCTTATTATTACTTATACCTATTTTAGGAATATCCTTTACTATAAGTACTTTAACTAAAGAGATAATAATATTAAAGTTGTTTTATACTTTAAGCAGTTCGCAGATAATAGGAATAGTCTATTCGGCCTTTAAGCGACTAATAGGTCGTCGATCAGCTAGTACGCTTAATATACTTAAGCTAAGAGAAAGGGGTTATTAGTTCGGCTTAATAGTATTACTATCGACTAGTATACCTTGCGAATCTCTAGGTATATAGAACTTTAAGAATAGCTCCCTCCTATTTCGAGATTTATTAAACTCAACTACTAAGGATATAATTACTTGGCCTAGATCTAGCGTATATACTATCTATTGCTTTATTATCTATTTAATATACTTAACAAATATATACTCTCTACCTTAGTCTATTAGTTTCTTACTCTTTATACCTGCGGGCTAGGACTTTAGGCTAATATAGGAGTAGCAGACGCTTTTAAAGACGCAAATATAGTCTAAGCTTAATTTCTATTTAAATATGCCTTATATAGTAATATTCGAATACTATTGACTATTAATCTATTATCTATTCTATTTCATAGGTATACGTTTGCCTTAACTATAAGGTCCCAGAATTCTAGTAGCAAGTTAGCATCTTATAATAAAGTGCGATAATCAGTCTCTACTTATTAGATACTTCGCTTAATAATGCTATTTTAATAAGAACCTTTGTATTTTTTTTCCTTTTAATATGCTTTATTAGTTCTAAACTATATAGCACGGCTAGTCTACTAGCGTGTCTAATTGTATATATATAGTATCCTTTCCACTATGATTGCCAATATTCATTTAGGAATAGGCTCCCTAGCGAAAAATTCGCTTAAAAAAATAAAAATAAAAATAAAAATAAAAACAAACTATAACGCTTAAGCAAAAGATAGGTTTTTAAAAGAGATTAATAGGTAGTTTAAACCACTTATTAGAATTCTTTATTAGAATAGTATTGCGAATCAGGAGCTATAATAGCCTTTGTTTCTTTATTTAAGTGCTATTAATATATATAAATCTTAGTTTCTTTTAAGAATATTAAGAAGTATTTAATTCCAGTTTTTATTTTAAATAGTAAGGGTAAAGATAGCTCTTTAAATCCCTTATATTCTTCTTTTATTTTCTATATAAGAGTACGTCTTTGATTATAGTACTCTTTATAAGAAAGAATTAAGTAGATTAGAGTTTCTCTATTACTATTGTCGTGCATAATACCGCTCGGCCAAAATGTGAATCCACACCTTAGGGCGCGTACTAGCATATTTAGCCTATTTTCTATATAACACACCCCCTAGGTCGCCGGAAGAACAGTTTTTCCAATGGCCTAAGTACTAGCCCAGTCTGTGGTAGCGTAGATATAGCGCACAGACCGCTAAGCTAGTAGAAAATAGGTAGTCGGAAGGGCCGGAAGACCGCAATTTCTCCTTCGGCCATACGTTAGAGGTCGTTTTACTCAAATCCATCGAAACTTCTATTGATGCAGTCGAAACCGAGTATGATCATTGCCGAGAATTTGGGAAATCGGCGACCGGTAGAACTTCAAAGCGAAAGAAACGTCGGCTAAACCTCGCGCAAGAGGAATGCGAAAAGAATTATCGCTGCGCTTATAGGGCTTATAACTATCGTATATAATACCGCTCGGCCAAAATGTGAATCCACACCTTAGGGCGCGTACTAGCATATTTAGCCTATTTTCTGCATAATAACTATAAATACAATAGGGGTTTTGAGTTATATATATTATTTTTAAGTAAGATTTAATATACCTATAGCCTAGTTTCAATTAAAAGAAGGCGCTAGCAGTTTCTCTTAAAGTACCTATAGGTAGAGAGATCTGTTTTAATATCCTATAAGAATATTAGGTTTTATAACTTTTTAAAGAAGTAGAATCAAGGTTATTTTAAATAAATAGAGATATTTCCTACTTTTTGATTTTACTTATTTTTACCCTTAAAAAGGCAAAAGAAGTATAATTAGAAAAAGGAGTAGTTTTCGTAGCTTATTTAGCTAGTTTATCTGCTTTTTTATTTCCCATTATATTAGTATACCCTAGTACCCACTTAATTGCAATACTAGCTCCTTTACTAATTAAAGTCTTAGAAGTAGTAATTATAGTAATTTAATGGTTTTATCCTAGGCTATTTAAGAGAGTTTTTAATCTTTAAATAGCCGCTTGGTTATTTGAAAAAATTATAAAAATATCCCCTTCTTTTACTATTAAGCTTGCTTTTAAGATTGCCTTAGCTATAGCTTTAAGCTCTCTATTATAGACTAACTCTGAATTTCCAATATTTATTTTATTAAAGTATTCTAATAATTTTAGAATAAATAGGTCTTTATATAAATATAAAGTATAGCTATAACTAACTCTATTCCCTTTAGCTATTTAAGAGTTATTAGTATAAATTGATAAATTATTAGTACTATAGATATTTTATAAATACTATAGGTGTTATACTACTTCTTCTTTTTTTAATAGTTTAGATATTTCGATATTATAAGGCACTTCCTTTTCCTATAGGGCAAAATAAAAGTGCCTTATTATCTCTAATGAATCTAAATCGACTAAGAAGTATATCGATTTAACTAAGCTCTTAATTTGAAAAGAGGATTTTATATAGAAATTTTCATCTGCGATAATTTCCTCTTCTTTAATTGTTTGAATTGTTTTTTAAACTTCTACCCTAATAGGGTGTTTTAAGTTTAATTTCAGAGAATGGAGTGCGTAGCGTCT
>JAENRP010000386.1:0-39267 GCA_024741835.1 Diplocarpon mali | reverse complement strand
TATTCCTATCTAATAAGAAGGAAATTTGCACTATTGATAATAATATATATATTAATAAGGAATAGCCTTCTACTAACTCCTCTAGTTATATAAGTGGATATGCTCTCTTAGCTACTATCGAAAATGGACCTCTTAATATTAAGCTCTAGTACTATCGATTAAGCTATACTGGCCTATAAATAGTCAGAAAGACCCAATCTACTATTACTAATATACAGATTAAGGAAATAAAATCAAGGAAAACGCGTATTTGCGCTCCTTATAAGAAAGGCAGACCTCTCTAATACGTTAATAAACGTTTAGCTTGCCCTTAACCTACGAAGGCACTTGATAAGCTATACGTTAACGTGGTTTATCTAAAGCCAATTGGCCTTAACAGCTATAAATACGCTTTTATCTTCACTTGCGCAGCTATAATAGCTAAGTAGGGATAGACCTATATAAACAAATCTAATGCCTTTAAAGCAAATAAGAAGATAATTAGCCTTTTATAAACTTAATATAATCGTATAATTAAGTAGTAGAGAACTGATAGAGGTAAGGAGTACTCTCTTATATAGATGCGAATACTTATAGAAAACCTTAGTATGATTTTAAAGGAATCTACTTTATATATGCCAGAATAAGATAGTAGATCGGAACGATCAATTCGCATACTAATAGAAAAGTTGCAAATAGCTATAATTGATTAAAATATCCCCTTCTTTCTTTAGCCTTACCTCCTTCTTTTAGTAATATATATCACCAATCTTACTGCCTTTAATATTCTAAGTAGTAAGACTCTATATAAGGTCTTTTAGGATAATATCGAGCCTAATAAGCCTTATACTCCCTTAGTTAAGCATCTTTGAGTACTAGGCTATTGCGTCTATATACTAATTAAGAAAGAAAGGCGAACTTAAAGCAATAAACTCGCTTTAAAAGCAGAAGTAGGTACTCTTATCGGATTTGATAGTAGAAGTATCTATCAGATCTATATACTATTGCAAATAGGTAAAAAGATTATTTAATTATCTTACGTTTAATTCGATAAAGACGGCCTAATTATAAAGCTGCAATTAAAGGGTGATTTGACTCCTAGTCCAGGACCGCGAGTTAATTCTTACTCTTACGATTTCACTCCTAGGCCGGGACTGCGAGTTAATACTAACTCTTACAATAATTTTACTCCTAGGCCAGGACCGCGAATCAATTCTAATTTAGAAGAAGCTAATAAAGCTGAGCTTCTAACTCTAAGAAAGAAAGGAAGACCTCTTAGTTTAAAGAATAAGGCTTACCCTTAGCCTTTTAAGAAGAGAGCTACTTGCTCTACTGCTTTTGGATTTAAAGCTAATAACTCTAATAATAAAGAAGCCTATTTAAGCGCCTTCCGTATGGCCTTATTCGACTCTCTATACCCAAATGACTTGAAAATAGTCGAATAAGCCCTCTCTTGCGCTAATGCTAACAAATAGCGATCTGCGATCAACTTTAAGTACAATTCCCTTACTTATAAGAATATATAAGTAGTAGTAGAACGCTTAAAACTATTTAAAGATAATAGAATACTTAAATCAAGACTTATCTTTAAAATAAAAAGAGATTAAAATAAGGAAATCTCCTAATAAAAGGTTAGATTTATTATATAAGGCTATATGCAATAATAAGGTTAAGATTATAATTAGATATTTGCTAAAGTTTACAAATCTACAGTTTAGAAGATCGCAATTGCGCTTATAGCGCTATACGACTTCGAGCTAGATCAGTTCGATATTAAGATAGCTTTCCTTAATTTAAAAGCTGACTTTAATATCTATATCAAGTTACCTCTTAAATATACTTAAGATAAAGTTATTCTTTTACCTTAAGACTATTATCTTAAGCTTCTTAAGGCCTTATATAGCTTAAAGTAATCTCTACAACTATAGTAAGAAAAGCTATAGTCCAAGCTGCAAAAGCTCGATTTTTAACCTCTTAATACTAATAATTGTATATATATCAACCGCGCTTCTCGAATTCTCTTTATTATCTATATTAACGACTTCCTTATAGTAGTAAAGAAGGGTAATATATATAATAAGTTTAAGAGAGATCTTCGCAACCTCTTTAAAATCATAAGTAGCAAACTGGCTAACTACTTCTTAAGAGTATATATAGTTAAAGATTGATAAAATAGAATAATCTCACTTTATTAAAACGCCTATATTAATAAGGTTTTTAAACGTTTTTATATAACTAATTGCAAAAGCGTACTAATGCCTTTTACTAATAGCTATAAAGTTCATATAGTCAAATTCGAAGGCTAAGCTACTCTATAGGAAGTAAAGCTATACTAAGAGATCTATAGTTCTCTATAGTACCTTGCGCACTATACGCATTAGGATATACTATACTACTGCTTTATTCTTAGTAAATTCCTTATTAACCCTTTACTATAATATATAGTAGCTTTAAAGCGAGTTTTATAATATTTATAAAGAACGCGATTCTATTATACTACCTTTAGAAGTAAAACAACTGACCTAGAGCTTTAGAAATTGCATAGCTACTACGATTCTGACTAGGCAGGTAATAGAGGAAGTAAAGCCTCCTATTCTAAGGCCGTCTTCTTCCTTAGTAATAGTATAATTACTGCCTCCTTTAAGTAATAAACTATTATTGCTCTCTTATTTATAAAGGCAGAGTATATCGCTATATGCAAATTCGCATAAAAAGCCTCTTAAATATGCTAGGTACTTAAGGAAATGGGCTACGCTAGCGATAATGCTACTAAAGTTAAGATGATTTGCAATAACTAAGGAGCCCTTTATCTTATTGAAAACCCCGAATATTATTAGAGAATGAAGTATATTAATATCAAGTTCTATTATATTTGGCAAGAGCTTTAGAAAGGCCATTTGGACCTTTAGTATACGAATACTAAAGACAACGCTGCCAATGGACTTACTAAGAGCTTAAATAGCTCTAACTACGCTGCCTTTATCAAATTTTTAAATATAAAGGTTCTACACCTCGATTAAGGGGTGATTTTTTTTTTTTATACCTCTACTATAGGGTGATTTTTTTTTGCACTTCTATTAAGGGGTGATTTTTTTTTTACTCTTAGGCCGGGCCCGCGAGTTGATTTTGACTTACTAAAGGGTGGATTTCCTACTTTAGAGTAGAGCGTGCTAGCGAACTCTATTCTATTTCCTATATCTATAGGTTGATTTTTTATATAAAACTATAGATTATAACAAAAGTTATAATATCATATATATTGCTAGCGAGTACCTTTAAAGGTCTCCTTAAAGGGGTGTATTGCAAGTATGCCTATCATATGTTTATCATATGATCTATTATATAATATATTATATATATAATATATTATATGACTTGCCATATGACTTAATGGCAGCCCTTGTTAAATAGCTCGTAGTTAGAGAGCTCTTATGAATCAAGACACAAGACACCTAACATCGTCGTTTGCACCTTATACTTCTTTGTGCCCTCTCTTCTAGTTTACTATCAAGTTCACTATCAGAGAACCTCATTGCTACATTTAATATCCTATTAGTACTTCTTTAAATCTCCTTTCTGCTTATTTTTATTAATAGGCTCTAACTTATTATACTTTCCTTCGATTGGAGTATACTTTAACTTAAAGTTAGGAGTATAAGTAAAGAGTCCTATTCGGTCTAGGATCTTTTTAATATACTATTCTTAGTCCAACTAGAGTTCTTAAGTAGAGCGGTTCCTTATAATATAAATATTAAGGATCTTATAAATTTCCCTTAGATCCTTAGTATTAAAACGTTTCCGAATTGTTATAAAGAACTAATCTAATTAAGTGGTTGTTTTTATAGCTATAGTAATATCGTTGATATATAGTAATAACTTGATTCTACGCTTAGTATAGGTAAATAGATAAGGGTTAGCTAGGCTTTAAACGAAATCTATTTCTATTAAAGCAGAGCTATATAAGAGGTTTTAATTATAAGCTGATTATTTAAGCCTATAGATATTGCAAAGTATATAAAGAGAGTGGCTAGCGCGTATAAGAATACTATTAGGTTAGGAGAGAAAAATCTATTCCTTTATAATTGCTTTAGTAAATGCATTTTTAATATTGTACTATCTGTATTTAAGGTCCTTAGCGGCTACTATTGCTATAAATATGCAAAGGGTATCTATGCGAACTATTAGTACGAATGTATTAAAGTAGTCTTCTCTATACTATTAGAAGAAGCCCTTAGTTATAAGCCTTACCTTATAATATTCTAAGGTCCTATCTGTATATATCTTAATTATAAAGACCTACTTTGTTAATACTAGGTTTACGTCCTTTAGTATCGGTTCCTTTATTTATATACTATTTGCAATAAGAGAGCTTATCTCTTCTTAGATTACCTTATTCTATACTGCTCTATTCTTTAGGTCGTTAATAGCTTTATTATACGTCTTTAAAAGAGAGATTTTTATTATCCCCTTAGTGGCTAGGAACGCATTATCTCTATTAAAGCTCTATTGAAGTTCGAGCTTATAGATCCTATATGCTATTATAGCTTAAATACGCTTAAACTTGCGTTTATCTAAGGTATCTTTTAGTTCTAAGTCTCTATTCCTCTTCAAAGGCGTAAGTTTAGCTATAGGTTCTATAGGCTTATTATCTAAGGAACCGCTTTCTAATAGTAGAGGCTTATTATTACTTATACCTATTTTAGGAATATCCTTTATTATAGGTACTTTAACTAAAGGGATAATAATATCGAAGTTGTTTTATACTTTAAGCAGTTCGCAGATGATAGGAATAGTCTATTCGGCCTTTAGGCGACTAATAGGTCGTTAATCAATAGGTATATTTAATATACCTAAGCTTAAAGAAAGGGATTATTAGTTTAACTTAATAGTATTACTATTAAGTAGTATACCTTACGAATCTTTAAGTATATAGAGCTTTAAGAATAGCTCCCTCCTATTTCGAGATTTATTAAACTCAACTACTAAAGATATGATTACTCGCCTTAAGTCTAGCGCATATATTATCTATTGCTTTATTATCTATTTAATATACTTAATAAATATATACTCTCTACCTTAATCTATTAGCTTCTTACTCTTTATACCTATAGGCCAGGACTTCGTACTAATATAAGAGTAGCAAACGCTTTTAAAGATATAAATATAGTCTAAGCTTAGCTTCTATTCGAAATATGCCTTATATAGCGATATTTAGGTGCTATTAACTATTAGTCTATTACCTATTCTATTTCGCAGGTATACGTCTACCTTAATCGCAAGGTCCTAGAATTCTAATAGTAGGTCAGCATCTTATAATAGAGCGCAATAGTCAGTCTTTGCTTATTAGATGCTTTACTTAATAATACTATTCTAATAAGAACCTTTATATATTATAATTGGTTTATAATAAACTCTTTATTTTACCTATTTATTAAGCTTTACCTTAATCTCTAATGCGTTATTAAACCTAATAGCTATTAACTTTAATTAGGTCTAATATTCTTTTATCACTTTCTAAGTTTCCAGCTTTTCTATAAGCTTAGATTTAGTCTTAGTATAAATAGTCTATATTTATTAAGTAGAGTTATCTACTATTTAAGAAAACTAATTATTTCCTTTGATTAAGGTTATAAATAGTCTAATAGTATTAATAGATATTAGTATTAGTATTAAATCTTTTTATAAACTAAGCTTAGTTTACATCTAATTTCGAAGTTTTATTAACTTATAAATTTGGTATATTAAGCGATCCTTTAATACTTAGATCTTCTGTTTTAAGGTTAAGACCTTATATAGGCCCTTTAATTTCTCTAGCCTTAAATATGCAAATCTTCTATATATTAGCTAATACCTTAATAGGCTTTTAGCTTTTAATAACTTTAATAGCCTATCGTTAGTCGATGCTTTATTATTAGTAGTTAAAAAGGACTAGTAATAGCAGTTTAAGGTTTTACTATTTTCTAATTATAAACTTAGCTTAAGAGTCGTTTTTAATAAAATCGCAAGATCTATTTATAATCTTAGCTTAAGAGTCGATTTCTTAGAAATAGCAAGATCTACTCGCAGTCCTAGCTTAAGAGTTGTCTTTAATAAATTTGCGAATTTCACTTGCAATCTTAGCCTAAGAGTCATTTCTACGAATTTCACTTGCGATCTTAGCCTAAGAGTTATTATTAGCGAATTTACAGACTCCACTTATAGTCTTAGCCTAGAAGTCATTTCTATTAAATTCACTTATGATCCTAGCTTAAGAGTCACTTTTAAGAATACCTTACAATCTACTTATAATCCTAGCTTAAGAGTCATTTTTACAAATTTTACTTATAATCTTAGCTTAAAAGTCTATCTATTCTCCTTATCCTTGCTTAATTGTATTAAAGTAGAAAGTGCACTTTCCTTAAAGGAATCTACTTATAAGTCTAGCCTAAAAGTCAATTTTTATAATATTACCTTTAAGATAATATAAATTCTATCTTTAATTTTAGCTTTAAAGATCACTTTATAATTATTATTTATAAATTATATAAATAAATTATTAAAAACTCTTATATAATTCAACTTTATATAAATCTTATAATTAAATAAGAGATTAATACTTAAGCTAAGCATAAGGAGAACATTTTACAAAAGGAAAGAAATACTAATAATATTCATCTTTACTATATCTATCGAATCTATATATAACCTTCTACTACTAACCTTAATAGAGCGCCTTTTTATTTTAATAAGCGGGCCTTTAAATAGGTAAGGTTTATTAATTATATATACTATAGCAAGGAGGTTCTCTGATAGTGAACTTGATAGTAAACTAGAAGAGGGCATGAAGAAGTATAAGGTGCAAACGACGATGTTAGGTATCTTGTGTCTTGATTCATAAGAGCTCTCTAACTAAGCGCTATTTAAGGTAAGCGGGCTTCTTAGCGAAGCCGCTAAGTCATATGGCAAGTCATATAACATATCATATATATAATGTATTATATGATAGATTATATGATAAATATATAATAGGTATACTTGCAATACACCCCTTTAGGAAGACCTTTAAAGGTACTCGCCAGCAATATATATGATATTATAACTTTTGTTATAATCTACAATTTCGTATGAAAAATCAATTTGCAGATATAGGAAATAGAGTAGAGTTCGCTAGCGCGCTCTACTCTAGAGTAGGAAATCCACCCTTTAATAAGTTAAAATCAACTCGCAGGCCCGGCCTGGGAGTAAAAAAAAATCACCCTTTAATAGAAGTGCAAAAAAAAATCACCTTGCAATAAAGGTATAAAAAAAATCACCCTTTAATTGAGGTGCAGAACCTTCATATTTAACAATTTGATAAAGGCGGCGTAATTGAAGCTATTTAAGCTCTTAGTTAGTCTATTAGCGGCGTTGTCTTTAGTATTTGTATACTAAAGGTCTAAATAGCCTTTCTAAAGCTCTTGCTAAATATAATAGAACTTGATATTAATATACTTCGTTCTTTAGTAATATTCGTGGTTTTTAATAAGATAAAGGGCTCCTTAGTTATTGCAGATCATCTCGACTTTAGTAGCGTCGTCGCTAGCATAGCCTATTTCCTTAAGTACCTAGCGTATTTAAAAGGCCTCTTATGCGAATTTGCATATAGCAATATACTTTACTTCTATAAATAAGAGAGCGATAATAGTTTATTGCTTAAAGGAGGCGGTAATTACGCCATTATTAAGGAAGAAGATAGCCTTAGAATAGAAGGCTCTACTTCTTCTATCACCTACTTAATTAGAATCGTAGTAGCTATACAATTTCTAAAGCTTTAAGTCAGTTATTTTGCTTCTAAAGGTAGTATAATAGAATTGCGTTTCTTATAAGTATTATAAAACTCGTTTTAAAGCTGCTATATATTATAGTAAAGGGTTAATAAGGAATTTGCTAAGGATAGAGCAGTAGTATAGTATATCCTAATGCGTATAGTGCGCAAGGTACTATAGAGAACCGCAGATCTCTTAGTATAGCTTCACTTCCTATAGAGTGGCTTGGCCTTCAAATTTGACTATATGAACTTTATAGCTATTAGCAAAAGGCGTTAGTATACTCTTGCAATTAGTTATATAAAAACGTTTAAGAACCTTATTAATATAGGCGTCTTAATAAAGTAAGATTGTCCTATTTTATCGATCTTTAACTATATATACTCTTAAGAAGTAGTTAGCCGGTTCGCTACCTATAATTTTAAAGAGGTTGCAAAGATCTCTCTTAAACTTATTATATATATTACCCTTCTTTGCTACTATAAGGAAGTCGTTAATATAAGTGACGATAAGAATCTAAGAGGCGCAGTTGATATATATGCAATTGTTAGTATTAAGAGGTTGAAAATCGAGCTTTTATAGCTCAAACTGTAGCTTTTCTTACTATAGTTGTAAAGATTGCTTTAAGCTATATAAGGCCTTAAGAAGCTTAAGATAGTAGTCTTAAGGTAAAAGAATAACCTTATTTTAAGTGTATTTAAGAGGTAACTTAATATAAATATTAAAGTTAGCTTCTAAATTGAGGAAAGCTGTTTTAACGTCAAACTGATCTAGCTTAAAGTCGTATAGCGCTGCAAGAGCAATTGCGATTTTCCAAACTATAGATTTATATACTTTAGTAAAAGTCTAGTTGTAATCTTAACCTTATTATTGTATATAGCTTTGCATAATGAATCTGACCTTCTATTAGGAGATTTCCCTATTTTAGTCTCTTTTTATTTTAAAGATAAGTCTCGATTTAAGTACTCTATTGTCTTTAGAGAGTTCTAAGCGTTTCACTACTACTTATATATTCTTATAAGTAAGGGAATTATACTTAAAGTTGATCGCAGATCGCTATTTATCGGCATTAGCGCAAGAGAGGGCTTATTCGACTGTTTTTAGGTCATTTGGGTATAGAGAATCGAGTAAGGCTATATAGAAGGCATTTAAATAGGCTTCCTTATTATTAGAGTTGTCAGCTTTAAATCTAAGAGCATAAGTTAAGCGAGTAGCTCTCTTCTTAAAAGGCTGAGGGTAAGCCTTATTCTTTAAATCAGAAGGTCTTCCTCTCTTTTTTAAAGTTAGAAGCTCAGCTTTTTCTAAATCAGAATTAACTCCCGGTCCTGGCCTAGGAGTGAAATCATTATTATTGTAAGAGTTAGAATTGACTCGCGGTCCCGGCCTAGGAGTGAAATCACCCCTTAATTGCAGCTCTATAATTAGGCCATCTTTATCAAATCGAATATAAGATAATCGAATAATCTTTTTACCTATTTGCGATAGTATATAGATTTGATAAATACTTCTACTATCAAATCTAATAAGAGTACCTACCTCTACTCTTAAAGCGAGTTTATTGCTTTAAGTTCGCCTTTCTTTCTTAATTAGCATATAGACGCAATAGCTTAGTACTTAAAGATGCTTAACTAAAGGAGTATATGGCTTATTAGGCTCGATATTATCCTAAAAGACCTTATATAAAGTCTTGCCACTTAGAATATTAGAAGTAGTAAGATTAGTAATATATATTATTAAAAGAAGGAGATAAGGCTAGAGAAAGGAGGGGATATTTTAATCAATTATAGCTATTTGCAACTTTTCTATTAGTATGCGAATTGATTATTTTAATCTGCTATCTTATTCTAGCATATATAGAGTAGATTCCTTTAAAATCATATTAAGGTTTTCTATAAGTATTCGCATCTATATAAGAGAGTACTCCTTGCCTCTATCAGTTCTCTACCGCTTGATTATACGATTATAATAAGTTTATAAAAGGCTAATTATCTTCTTATTTACCTTAAAGGCATTAGATTTATTTATATAAGTCTATCCCTACTTAGCTATTATAGCTATGCAAATGAAAATAAAAGCGTATTTATAGCTGTTTAAGCCAATTGGCTTCAAATGAACCATATTAATATATAGCTTATCAAGTGCTTTTATAAGTCGAGGGCGAGCTGAACGTTTATTGATATATTAAAGAGGTCTGCCTTTTTTATAAGGAGCGCAGATTCGCATCTTCCCTGATTTTATTTCCTTAATCTATATATTAGTAATAGCAGATTGGGTCTTTCTGACTATTTATAAGCTAGTATAGCCTAATCGATAGTACTAGAGCTTAATATCAAAAGGTCTATTCTTAATAGCAGCTAAGAGAGCATATCCACTTATATAACTAAAGGAGTTAGTAAAAGGCTATTCCTTATTAATATATATATTATTATTAATAGTGCAAATTTCCTTCTTATTAAATAGGAATAGCTTATTATTTCGATAGAAGCCTTTGATTTTATTAAGTTTGCTACCTAAGTATAAGCAAATAGGAGATTAAGGTATATAGAGAGTATTAATTAACTTAAGAATATACACCTTTCTATTAGATTTAAGTGCGTTAACTTTATAAGTGCTAATACTAAAAGGTTAAATAGATCTATTAATTATACTTAAGGAGGGTAGATTATCTTAAGCAATATAGGAAGTGAACTTAAAGAGATTATTAGAGATATGCTTACTAATACTTATATTATATAGCTAACGATTCCTTAATTTTAATAAGAAGTAGGTAGAAAAACTGACTCCTGGGCCTGGCTTGTAAGTAGAAATTGGCCCTAGGGAGGAGTCGGAATTGACTCTTAGGCCTGGCTCGCAAGTGAGAATTGGCCCTAGGGTTAGTAATAGCATAGTATGCCTAAAGAGGTTATTATCTGACTCTTTGTCTTCCTTTTGAGTCTTCCTTAAAGGCTTCTTGCTTTTTAGTAATAATAATAATAATAACAAGGACTTATCGTCCTTACCTTTAAGGTAATGGAATACGTACTTCTTCCCTAAATCCTTCTCTTAAGCCTCTCTTTTCGATTTATTAATTGCAAAGTAATCTTCTACCTTATAGTATAGCTTTAGTTACTTGTAATAAGGATAGGGGGAGTTAAGGGAGTTAGTAGTATTCCTAGAGGTACTCTTCTTTAAGTCTTTAAAACCTCCCTTATTTTCTAACTTCTTATAATTAAAGGAATACGGCTTGCTAGCCGATTTATTACTATATAAGACAGTTCTATTTATTTTTAAACTCTATAAGGCTTGAGCTTTGTTAGTAATATCTTTAATAAGAGCTTTAAGCGTGATCTTTGATTTTCGTCCAACTGCTATAGCTAAGCGAAGGTTAAAGCGTTATCGATCTACTTAAATAGGCCATCTATTAAAATAGCTAGTAATAAATATGATAAGGTGTTAGTAAAAGGGAAGGGTAGAGTTAAGAGCTTCTAATTTAGTAATTGAAAGCCTAAAGGCGATGATATAAGCTTTAAGTGAGTTGAAGTCGTTATATTTAATAGTAATATAGGTCTATATAGCATTATATTCAAGTACTATTCCAGATCCTTTATACTATTTTTAAAAAGCTTCCTATATATTTAAGGCAGATTTATCGACTTTTATATAAGCTAGTAGGCCTAGTTTGCAATTAAGTATAATAGTAAGCTTCATCTGAGATTCCTTAGCTTCTTATTTAACCCAATTATCCCTTTCCTTATTTGTAATAGAACAGTCCTATAAGTCAACCTTAAGTAGAGTATATATTTTAGCTTTTATATAAAGATATATAGTCAACGCGTTTGACTTTGCAAGGTTTAAAACCTTATTTCTCTACTAGCTATAATCCTCTGCGCCTTTAAGCTTTTAAGACTTAGGGAGGCTAAGGGCAGCCGAAGATAATAACAATATCTTATTTGTATATTTATATATAGAGTTATCGAAAGGAGAAGGTAGAGAAGGAGGAAGAGGAGGAGATGAACTATTGAATTCGAGTTTAGGGTACTGTATATTAGTCCCTTTAAAATTAGGTGATTCAAACAGTGGAGTACTTTTAGCAATTAAGCTGGTAATCTCAGCTATTAGTCCTAATGATTCAACTACAGTAACGAATCTTACGTAAGCTTGGATTATTGCGTAGCGCTTCGAAAGGAGAGTAGCCACTGTTTTTATTATTAAAATGACGCTTGTTATACGTCGTTAGTTGAGTAAAACTCAAAATGTCGATCAGCCTTTTCGTTTGTAAGGGAGACTCTAATCGATGGAATTTTGTCAAATGCTATTCATAGGCATACGGGGCTTATAACCTATAGCAAGGAGGTTCTCTGATAATAAACTTGATAGTAAACTAGAAGAGGGTATAAAGAAGTATGAGGTGCAAACGACGATATTAGGTGTCTTATGTCTTGATTCATAAGAGCTCTTTAACTAAGCGCTATTTAAGGTAAGCGGGCTTCTTAGCGAAGCCGCTAAGTCATGTGGCAAGTCATATGACATATCATGTGTATGATATGTCATGTGACAGATCATATGACAAACATGTAACGGGCATACCTGCAATATATACTATACAATTAGTATTACTATACTAATTAAATTTAAAGATCTTATAAAGAT
Organism: Diplocarpon mali; assembly: GCA_024741835.1. Classification (NCBI taxonomy): domain Eukaryota; kingdom Fungi; phylum Ascomycota; class Leotiomycetes; order Helotiales; family Drepanopezizaceae; genus Diplocarpon; species Diplocarpon mali. Next base: position 26,875 of record JAENRP010000386.1, on the reverse strand, counting down.
CGGCTTTTAAGATATAGGCATCTTTATTATAATTATTATTTAAATTATTAAAAGTGGATTCAGATTTAAATAACCTATTATTATTATTAAAGGTATCTATTAAAGTTTTAATTAAATAGCCTTTTCCTTTGCCTTTCTTTAGTAGTTGCGGCCTTTAGTAGGATAAAGGTAATTTGCTTCTTAACTTTTGCTTTAATTGCTTTTTAATATTAAAGCTAGTAACTATATTAATCAATTGCCTTTTAACTTTATAATTAGTAATATTATAAGCAATATTATAGAAGTAGTATCCCTAATAAGCTTAAGGGCTTATCCTACGCTCCTTCCTTTTCTTAAGCTTATTATTACCTTATAATGCGGCATTTGCCGATTTAGAGCGTCCTTTAAGGTCTTACTTAATAGTTCAAAGGAGGTCGATCTTCTTATAGATCTTAAGGTTGGGTTAAATAAGAAGAGATTGTTTTATAATAGCGAACTTAAGAGGGAAGCTATTAAATAGGAAATTAAAAAGCTAAGTTTCCTTAAAAGTTATAGCTATTTTAAGATCTGCCACTTTTACTTTCCTCCTTACTTTATATAGTATAGATTAGGTAAAGTCTATATTTACATTTATATCCTTATTATCTTTATCTTTTTTATATTAAAATAAAGTGATCTACTATAGTAGATGCTAAGTATTAAAGGCAATTATCTAAGAGTATTTTACCTTTAAAGTATCTTATCTTATCTTTATATTATTATAAATTTAAATAAAATCTCGGTTTTTATTACTTAAACCTCTATTAATCTTAAGCTTGCATTTAGCTAAGGCCAGCCTATATTCCTTCTCCTTTTCTATATTTAAAATCTGCCTTTAGGATTCTTAGTTATTATTTACTAAAGCTCTTAAGCTAAGCTTATTTAATATATCTGGCAAATCTTTAATAGTTATATTAGCTATTAAAGTAGAAGTAGACGAATTAATAAAAGGAGTATAAGAGGCTATTCTTACGTATTTGATAAGTATCTTTTAAATTGCTATTTTAATGCCTTTGCTCTTAAAGTAAAGCTCTAAATTATTAAACTATTATTGCCAGTTCTTTTAAAAGAGTTAAAGGTCTTTAGGCCTAGTATTTCGATCGGAATCGAAAGCTATTACTATTTTAAATAGAATTGCATTTAAAATCAAATAAATTAAATAGTTAAGGGCACTCCTCCTATCGAAAAGTCGAAATGATTAAATAGCGGTGTTATAAAAGTATTAAATAGGGAGGAAGTCCTCTTATCGAAAAGGGTTTTTAGGCTATAACGCAGGGAATCACACCTCCTACGAAACATAGTAAGGCAAGGAATCATACCTCTTATAGTACCAAATGTTGAGATGGGTAATATAGCTATCACTCCGATGTATTATTATATGACCCTACTGCTTAGTCAGTAGGATATTGATACGTATATAGCTATAAGGAAGAAAGGGGTAACCTTCCTTCCCTAACTCTTACTAATATATCGACTATCGACCTTTAGAAGCCTCCTTTACCTACTGCGCCGACTTACTTAAGCTTAATAGGTTATAAGCCCTAGATAGACTGATAATAGATTATTGACTTCCTTTAGAAAGCACTTGCGCTGCAACTATTAATAGGAAGTTGAATAAGACTTATAGTAAGAGGCAAGCAATCGGCGAATAAGAGTTATGATTCCTTATTTAGCTAACCTATATTGCAAGAGGTGTGATTCCTTACTCTATAACCCTTTGGTACTATAAGAGGTGTCATTCCTTACTTTACTATATTTTATAAGAGGTATGATTCCCTACGTTATAGCTAAAAAACCCTTTTCGATAAGAGGACTTCCTCCTTATTTAATACTTCTATAATACCTGCTATTTAATCATTTCGACTTTTCGATAGGAGGAGTGCCCTTAACTATTTAATTTATTTGATTTTAATGCAATTCTATTCGAAATAGCAATAGCTTCCAATTCCGATCGAAACACTAGGCCTAGAGACCTTTAACTCTCTTAAAAGAACTAGTAATAATAGTTCGACAATTTAAAGCTTTACTTTAAAAGCAAAGGCATTGAAATGGCAATTTAAAAGACACTTATTAAATATGTAAGAATAGCCTCCTATACTCCTTTTACTAATTTGTCTACTTTTACTTTAATAGCTAATATAACTATTAAGGATTTACCAGATATACTAAATAAGCTTAGCTTAAGAGCTTTAGTAGATAATAACTAAGAATCCTAAAGGTAGATTTTAAATATGAAAAAGGAGAAGGAGTATAGGCTGGCCTTAGCTAAATGCAAACTTAAGATTAATAGAGGTTTAAGTAATAAAGATTAAGATTTTATTTAAGTTTATAATAATGCAAAGATAAGATAGGATACTTTAAAGGCAAAATACTCTTAGACAATTGCCTTTAATACCTAGTATCTACTATAGTAGATCACTTCATTTTAATATAAAAAAGATAAAGATAGTAAGGATATAAATATAAATATAGACTCTACTTAATCTATATTGCGTAAAGTAAGAAGGAGAGTAAGAGCTATAGATCCTAAGATAGCTATAACTTTTAAAGAAACTTAGCTTTTTAATTCCCTACTTAATAGCCTTCCTCTTAAGTTCGCTATTGCAAAATAATCTCTTCTTATTTAACCTAATCTTAAGATCTATAAGAAGATCGACCTCCTTCGAACTATTAAGTAAGACCTTAAAGGATGCTTTAAATCGGCAAATGCTGCGTTATAGGATAATAATAAGCCTAAGAAGAGAAAGGAGCGTAGGATAAGCCCTTAAGCTTATTAAGGATGCTACTTCTATAATAGTACTTATAATATTACTAATTATAAAGTTAAAAGGCAACTAATCGATATAGTCGCTAGTTTTAATATTAAAAAGCAATTGAAGCAGAAGTTAAGAAGCAAACTGCCCTTATCCTATTAAAGGCCGCAACTACTAAGGAAAGGCAAAGGAAAAGGCTATTTAGCTAAAACTTTAATAAATACCTTTAATAATAATAGTAGGTTATTTAAACCTAAATCTACTTTTGATAATTTAAATAATAATTATAATAAAGATGCTTACATTTTAAAAGCCGATCTTTATAAGATCTTTAAATCTAACTAATATAGTAATACTAGTTATATAATATATATAACTAATAAACCCTACCTATTTAAAGGCCTACTTATTAAAATAAAAAGGCGCTCTATTAAGGTTAGTAGTAAAAGGTTATATATAGACTTAATAGGTATAGTAGAAATGAATATCGCTAGCATTTCTTTCCTTTTATAAAATATTCTCCTTATACTTAGTTTAAGTATTAATCTTTTATCTAATTATAAGATCTATATAAAGTTGAATTATATAGGAGTTTTTAATAATCAATTTATATAGTTTATAAATAATAATTATAAAGTGATCTTTAAGGCTAAAATCAAAGATAGACTTTATATTATTTTAAAGGTAATATTATAGAAATTAACTCTTAGGCTAGACTTATAAGTAGATTCCTTTAAGGAAAGTATACTCTCTGCTCTAATACAATTAAGCGAGGATAAGGAGAATAGATAGACTCTTAAGCTAGGATTGCAAGTGAAATTTGCGAAAATGACTTTTAAGTTAGGACTATAAGTAGATTATAAGGTGTTTTTAAAGATGACTTTTAAGCTAGGATTATAAGTGAATTTGGTAGAAATGACTCTTAGGCTAGGACTGCAAGTGGATTCTGCAAATTCGCTAATAATAACTCTTAAGCTAAGATCGTAAGTGAAATTCGCGAATTCGTTAAAGACAACTCTTAAGCCGGGACCGCAAGTGGATCTCGCCATTTCTAGGAAATCGACTCTTAAGCTAGGACTGCAAGTGGATCTCGCGGTTTTACTAAAAACGATTCTTAAGCCGGGCTTGCAATTGGAAAACGGCAAAACCTCAAACTACTATTATTAGTCCTTTTTAGCTGCTAATAATAAAGTATCAATTGATAATAGGCTACTAAAGCTATTAGAAGCCGAAAGCCTATTAAGGTATTAGCTAATATATAGAAGATTTGCATATTTAAAGCTAAAGAAATTAAAGGGCTTACATAAGGTCTTAACTTTAAAATAGAAGATCTAAATATTAAATAATCGCCTAATATATTAAATTTGCAAGCTAATAAAACTTTAAAATCGGACGCAAATTAAGCTTAATCTATAGAAAGATTTAATACTAGCGCTAATATCTATTAATATTATTAAACTATTTATAACCTTAATTAAAGGAAATAATTAGTTTTCTTAAATAGTAGATAATTCTACTTAATAGATATAGACTATTTGCGCTAAGACTAAATCTAAGCTTATAAAAAAGCTAGAAATTTAGAAAGTGATAAAGGAACACTGGACTTAATTAAAGCTAATAGCTATTAGGTCTGATAATATATTAGAGATTAGGGTAAAGTTTAATAAATAGGTAAAATAAGGAGTTTGTTATAAACTAATTATAATATATAAAGGTTTTTATTAAAATAGCATTATTAAGTAAAGCATTTAGTAAGCAAAGACTAACTATTGCGCTCTATTGCAAGATGCTAACCTATTACTAGAATTCTAGGACCTTGCGGTTAAGGTAGATATATACTTATAAAATAGAATAAGTAGTAGACCAATAGTTAATAGCATCCGAATATTACTATATAAGGCATATTTTAAATAGAAGCTAAGCTTAAATTATATCTATATCTTTAAAAGCGTCTGCTACTCTTATATTAGCCTAAAGTCCTAGCCCGTAGGTATAAAGAGTAAAAAGCTAATAGACTAAGGTAAAGAGTATATATTTATTAAATATATTAAATAGATAATAAAGTAATAGATAGTATATATACTAGATCTAAGGCAAATAATTATATCTTTAATAGTTAAGTTTAATAAATCTTAAAATAAGAGGGAGCTATCCTTAAAGCTTTATATACTTAAAGATTCGCAAGGTATACTACTCGATAGTAATACTATTAAGCCGAACTAATAACCCCTTTCTTTAAGCTTAAGTATATTAAGCGCACTTGCTAATCGACGACCTATTAGTCGCCTAAAGGCCGAATAGACTATTCCTATTATTTATAAACTACTTAAAGTATAAAATAACTTTAATATTATTATCCCTTTAATTAAAGTACTTATAGTAAAGGATATTCTTAAAATAGGTATAAGTAATAATAAGCCTCTACTATTAGAAAGCGGTTCCTTAAATAGTAAGCCTATAGAACCTATAGCCGAACCTACGCCTTTAAAGAGGAATAGAGACCTAGAACTAGAAGATACCTTAGATAAATGCAAGTTTAAGTATATCTAGGCTATAATAGTATATAAGATTTATAAGCTTGAACTTTAATAGAGCTTTAATAAAGATAATACATTCTTAATTGTTAAAAGGATAATGAAAATCTCTCTTTTAAAGATATATAATAAAGCTATTAACAACCTAGAGAATAGAGTAATATAGAATAAGGCAATTTAAAAGGAGATAAGCTCTTTTATTGCAAATAGTATATAAATAGAGGAACCGATGCTAAAGGATAATAACTTAGTATTAATAAAGTGGGTCTTTATAATTAAGATATATATAGATAGGACCTTAAAACGTTATAAAGCAAGGCTTATAACTAAGGGCTTCTGCTAATAGTATAGAGAAGGCTACTTTAATACATTTGTACTAATAGTTCGCATAGATACCCTTTGTATATTTATAGTAATAGTAGCTGCTAAGGACCTTAAATATAAATAGTACGATATTAAAAATGCATTTACTAAAGCGACTATAAAGGAACGGATTTTTCTCTCCTAACCTAACGGTATTCTTATATACGCTAGCCACTCTCTTTATATACTCCGCAGTATCTATAAGCTAAAGTAATCAGCTTATAATTAGAACCTCTTATATAGCTTTACTTTAGTAGAAATAGGATTTATTTAAAGCTTAGCTAACCCTTATCTATTTACTTATACTAAGTATAGAATTAAGTTGCTATTATATATTAATAATATTACTATAGCTATAAAAACAACTACTCAATTGGATTAGTTCTTTATAATAATTCGGAAACGTTTTAATACTAAGGATCTAAGGGGAATTTGTAAGATCCTTAGCATTTGCATTATAAGGAACCGTTCTACTTAAGAACTTTAGTTAGACTAAGAGTAGTATATTAAGAAGATCCTAGATTAAATAGGACTCTCTACTTATACTCCCAACTTTAAGCCAAAGTATACTCTAATCGAAGGAAAGTATAATAAGTTAGAGCCTATTAATAAAAATAAGTAAAGAGGAGATTTAAAGAAGTACTAATAGGATATTAAAGCAATTATATATACTTTAGTATATATAAGACTAGATATCGCCTTTATTACTAGGCAATTTAATTAGAACTTAAAGGATCTGACGATTTAATATAAGAATGCAGTTAAGCGATTTAAAAGGTACCTTTGATTAATAATTATATAGAAGGTAAGATACAGACTAATGAAATATATAAGCGCAAAGCTTAAGGTATATACTAATTCCAATTAGGCAAATATAAAAGGTTAGAAAAGTATATCTGGAAGTATAGCAGTACTATATAGTAGACCTATATTATAAGGAAGTAGGAAGTAGAAATCCGTAGCTACTATAAGTATTAAGGCCAAATATATATTAATATTATCAAATTGCAAGTAAGGATTATAAATCGCCTAAGTTTAAAAGATATAGGTTTTACTAAGTATATTAAATAAGATAAGAACTATATTAATCTTTAAATAGATAATATAAGGGCAATTATACTTATAAAGAATCTATACCTGCATAAGCGATCGAAATATATTAATATTACCTACTACTTTATTTGCAACCTTATTATAAAGAATAAGTTGTATGACGGATTGTCACTATATATGGGTTATACCCCGGTTTGTACCTAGTTCGTACCCGGTTCGGTTACGGCTTAGCGCAATCTTAGTATAGGCTATAAACCGGGTTACCCCTGGTTGGCATCCGGTTCGGCTCTCCCTAAGCGGGTGACCCTCTTTTCTTTATATATATATACTATGCCCTTCCACTCCTTTAGGGCTTTATAATTATTAATTCTAAGTTATTACTAAGATATTCTATTAGTATTACTATATAATTTGTATATATATCAATGCTAAGCAAAGGTTATACTCCTAGTTATTATATTATTAATAACTCTTTCGCTTCGCTAGAGATAGTATTATAATATCTATTTATATTATTCCTAATAGTCGACCGAAACCCTAACGAGTATAATAATATACTAAAAGACCTATACTAAGCTCTTACTATAAGCTTAAAGAATGGTTCCCCTTATCACTCAGTCTTCAAAGACCCCTCGCTTTCCTTCCCTTTAGAAAGGTGCTAGTATCACCCCTGGTACCTTTCTTGCCAACTCCCTACCAGCTGACGACGATAGCCCTAAAGTTACTATATTATAAGCCGAACTAGACTCCTTATAAGTACGCCTTATATCTATAGCAGACAAGCGTAATAGGTATAGCCGTAAGCTGAATTCTATATACTAACAATTGATCGATTAAGAAAGAGATCTAGATGACCTTTAAAGCGCTTTTAAAGGTATCCTAAGATCAATTGAGAAAACACCTGCACTTAAACTCTAAAATACCTCTAGTTTACCTACGCGCCCTTAATACTCTGTAGACTTCGACCTACCTCCTATTTCCTTTACTACGCGCAGTAAGCGACGCGATAACTAAGACGATCCTTCTTCTACTTCTCCCGACTAATATACTACCAGTTTACCTCTGGCTTAGTAGTTAAACCTCCCTTATATTTATAATATACTAAACCTCACTTAGAAACTATCTAATGGCTATAATTACTACGCTAAATACTAAAAGGCCTATATATTTAACAATTTAAAGCTTTACTACCCTTACTTCTATAAGGAATAGGCCTAGCTTAACTACGTTTTAGATTAGACTAAGGGTATAGCTAAGGACTAGCTGACCCCTTAGGTACTTAATAAGGATGCCCAAATTACCGCCGAAACCCTAGTAAGTTAACTTGCTAAGTTCTTAGCTGACCTAGCGGAATATAAAGAAGCCGAGATCGAGTTTACTACCCTTTATATAAAGGCCAATAAGTCTTTTTAGGAATTCTACCTTAAGTTCTCCTAACTAGCCGCTATAGCAAAGATCGATGATAACGGTCGGCTTTATAGCGCCCTTAAGGAGAAAATCCTAAAATGCCTCCGAACCCCCTTTATATAAAAGTAGCATAAGACTAGGATATTAAATAAGTAGGTTACTGCTATCTAATAAGAAGACGCTAGATAGCGTGTTAAGAGGATGCTATATAGTCAAATATAATATAGAGATAAATCAAGTACTAAGGCTAAGCCTAATCTTAGTAAGCCTACCTAATAAGGAGATAATAATAAATTAAATCCCTTATTAAGAAACTTTTCTAAATTGTATCTAAATCGACCTTAGAATAGCACCCTTGCCCTTAGTTTCGCTAAGTCTAGATCCCCTTTGTTTCTTCTACGCTAGACTGATACCCTTAGCGCTCTCCCTTTAGCTGATCGAAAAAATCAGTTTAATAAACGGCCGAAATCCCCCTCTATTACTCTTAGGTATTATAGCTCTTGCGTTAATAAGCTTAAGTATAATAATGGCTAAGGATAGAGTAGCAATAAAGAGGAGGACCTTAAGGCTGAATAAGATAATAGTAGCGCTCCCCTTTCCCCTTTGACTCCTAAGGGAAACGCCCCTGCTTAAGTAAAGCCTCCTTCTTAAGCGCACTTTATAATATATAATACCTTAATTTAAGAAACCTCTTTAATAGCGATTTAATAATAAAACAGATCCTACTTTTAAAGAATAGTATCTCTTATAAAGTATTAGTATTAATCGATATAGGCGCTAATAGGTATGCTTTAATTGATTTAGCGTTACTTAAATCTTTATCTTCTTTCCTTAAACCTTTGATTCTCATACTCCCTATACCCTTCTTAGTTAAGGGATATAATAGTTCTTAAGGTAGTACTATCACTTATTATATACTACTTAATCTATATATCAATTAGCGAATTCAATCTTTTACTCCCTTTCTTATTACCAACCTTAGCAACTATAGAGTGATTTTAAGAAGAGCTTAGCTTAAGGAGTATAAAGTTTCTATTAATTATGCTTTTCGCAAGCTGACCTAGCCCGATTCCTACCCTCCTACTATCTCTTTCGCAAGGAATATCAAAATCACTAATACTAAATGGCAAAACTTAAATCAATACTATTAGCGAAATGCAATTCGATATAATATAGTATTAGAATAGTCCCTTTCTAAGTATGAAGCTCGATGCTAGGAAGCCCTTTCCTAACTCCCTCTTAAATCACCTCCTATTCTAATTAAACACTCTTTTACTAATTCTACCCTAACTCTACTCTAAGTCAAAGGTAATACCTTTACTAAGGACTACTCTTATAATATATTAATTATAAAGTAGGAGCTTAATGCGATTAAGCCTAACTTAGCTCCCTCTCCTATTTCAATCCTGAAATGCACTTGCAAATAAATAGCAAAGTGCAAAATCCTCCTTTCTTCTTTAAATATATGCGCAATTTCATCCTATACCTTTTATATAATAGCTAAGAACTAATAAGGCGTAAAGCTCTTTAATACCTTATTTTATAAAATTAATCGATTGATTTAAGATAATTAAGAAAGTTAGACCTAATAATGCGAAACCGATTCTCTCTTAAACCGATATTATAATAAAAAGGTCTCAGTCGCTATTTTAACTGCCTCCCTTAAACCAACTAAGAAACCGATCCCAGCCGCTTATAAGGAGTATCGATATATATTCTCGAAAGCTGCTTCTAATACGCTGCTGCCCTATCGACCCTACGATTATAAAATCGAGCTTATAGCCAAAGGTGCTCAAAAGGCCCTTTAATACTCCCCCTTATATAAGATATCTATACCTAAGCTAGAAATAGTAAAGGCGTACCTTATTAATAACCTTAATAAAGGGTTTATCAAGGCCTCCTCTGCCCCTTATGCTGCGCTGGTACTATTTATAAAAAAGGCCAATGGCTCCTTACGATTCTATATTAACTACTATATGCTTAATAACCTTACTTATAAAGATCGATACCCTCTACTATTAATCGATAAGATCCTAGCTTGATTAGCTAGCGCCTAGATTTTTATAAAGCTTAATATATAGTAAGCTTTTTACCAGATCCGAATAGACCCTGACTTTAAAGAGCTTACCACTTTTAGAACTCGGTATAGCGCGTATAAGTGCAAGGTGCTCCCCTTTGGCCTTACTAATAGCCTTGCAACCTATTAAAGGTATATAAACGACGTCCTTTTCGATTACCTTAATAATTTTTATATAGCCTACTTAAATAATATCTTTATTTACTCTACTAACCGACTTGACTATAAATCGTATATAAAACGGGTTCTTTAGCGATTATCAGATGCAAGACTGCAGGCCGACCTAAAGAAGTATAAGTTTAATATTATAAAGACTAAGTACCTTGGCTTTATAATCACTACTAAAGGCGTTTGGATTAACCCTAATAAGGTAGTAATAGTAGAGAATTGGACCTACCCCTCTACTATAAAGGGTATTTAGTCATTCCTTAGTTTTTACAACTTTTATTATCGTTTTATTTAAGACTATAGTCTTATTACCGCCCCTTTAGTGCACCTTACTAAGAATAATATTCCCTTCTAATTCACCTCCAAATGCGAGCAGAGCTTCCTATAGTTATAAGAAGCTCTTATATATACCTTAATCCTTTAGTACTATAGGTAAGACCTCTCTTATATATTAGAAACCAATGCCTCTAATAGTATAATCGCCTTTGTATTATCGCAGCAATATAGGTCCGAATGGCTCCTAATTGCCTACTATAATAAGACTATAGCACTAGCCGAGCTGAACTACGCTATATATAATAAGGAGATACTAGCTATTATTCGATCATTTGGCCATTTCAAAGCCGAGCTTATAGAAGCACCCTACCGAATTGTAATATATATAAACTATAAAGCACTTAAGTACTTCATAACTATAAAAAACCTCAGTTCTTAATAGGCCTGCTAGGCTGAGCTTTTCTTTAAATACGACTTTACAATTACCTACCGACCTAGCTTTAAAAACCCTTTCGCCGACGCCCTAACTTGCTATATTAATAAGTTAGATAATCAGAATATAATAAAACGCAATAACCGCCTTATAATATTATTACGCTAGGATCAGATTGACCCTTAAATCCTCTTCGAATAGCTTTGCGAATAGACTATAGCTAAGAACCTAGTCTCTATTAAAGAGGTTTCGGCCTTCTCCCTTACTTTCTATATTATCGACTAAGTACTAGCTGCTAATCGATAATACAAGCCTTACTAAGTCTATCGCCAGGCAGCCCTCTAAAATAGGTCCGATATAGCCCCAATTAAGGCTAACCTTTGGATAATAGAAGGAGATTTGCTTCTCTATTAAGGTAAACTAGTAGTACTAGATATAAATTACCTTTATATACTACTTATATAAGAGGTCTATAATTAAATTGCTACTACGCATTTAAGCGTATGCAAAACCTATTAGCTCCTCTTCTTATAGTATCATTAGCCGAATCTATACTAATACGTTTCCTAGTATTATAAGAACTGCTATACCTATAGACAAAGTAAAGTTCCTTAAAATAAAAAACCTAGTCTACTCCAACCCTTCCTAGTACTAAGCCGACCTTAGGAGCATATAACTATAGATTATATAAGTTTTAATAAAGATAAGCATAACTATAATAACGTTTTTATAATTATTAATCAGTTTAATAAGTAGGCAATCTTAATACCCTGCCGAAAGACTACCGATTTACATTAGTTAGCCTAACTCTATATATACTATATATATTGCTACTTTGGTTTCCCTTTAATAATCACCTTAAACCAAGGCCCTTAATTCATCTTAAGCTTTTAGAAAGCTTTTACCTCTATTTTAAGTACGAAACTAACCTTTAGTTCGGCCTACTACCTAGAAACCGACAGCTAAACTAAGAATTACAATTAGTACCTTACGCAATGCCTCTGCCCCTTTATTAGTTACTATTAAGATAATTGGAGCGAATTCTTACTAATAATGGATTTCGCCTAGCTAACTCTCCCTTATAACTCCTTTAGTGGCTTATTGCTATTTAAAGTAGTGCATAGGTACGCCCTATGTACTAATTAGGACTAGAAGCTTAATATACCTAATTCGGAGTCCCTTTTTTAAAAACTTAATCGATAAGACGCCCTTAAGTACTCCGCAAGATATTATAGAGCTTAAACCTTTGCTAAATCTCATATCCTTAAGGCCTAAGAACGTATGCGAAACGCCATTAATACCTCTTGCCGCCTTACTACTTTCGAAGTCGGCGATTAGGTATACTTAGATATACGCTCCTACCCTATAGATAGGCCTTTTAAAAAGCTCAGCTTCCTTAGAACTAGCCTATTTAAGATAGTAAAGAAAGTGTTTAATTTATACTAACTAAAGCTACCTAACTCTATAAAGGTATATAATATCTTCTACCTAAGTTACCTTTAAAAGGACCCTAATACCCCTTTAGATAGTCAAGTGAATAAACCCCCTTTTGCTATTAATATTATAAGAGAATAAGAATTCGAAGTAGAGAGCCTACTTACTATACGAAAGCAAGCTGGTACGCTTACGTACTACGCCTTATAAGTTGGCTGCAATATTGATTTAGAATAGTACCTAGCCTCTAATTTTATATATATGCCTTTTAAGCTTTACGAATTTCATTTAGAAAATCTAGACCTCTTAAGCCCGCTTGCAAGGCTTCTTAATCAAATATAGGCCTATACTGATAATATAGATGATTATAATAAAATAGGTGATAATAAACCTATAGTTAGACGCTTAAGGATAAGCTTTTTTTAAGAGGAGGGGTAATATAACAGATTATTACTATATATAGGTTATACCCTAGTTTATACCCAGTTTATACTCAGTTCGGTTACAGCTTAGCGCAATCTTAATATAGGCTATAAACCGAGTTACCCTTAATTGGCATCCGGTTCAGCTCTCCTTAAGCAAATGACCCTCTTTTCTTTATATATATATACTATACCCTTCTACTCCTTTAGGGCTCTATAATTATTGATTCTAAGTCATTACTAAGACGTTCTATTGGCATTGCTATATGATTCGTATATATATCAGTGCCGAGCAGAGGTTATACTCCCAGTCGTCACAAGTTGTCAATTACCTATATTTCAACTGATCGAATAGTAGCAAATGGATTTATAAAGCTATTAAAGATAGTTATAAAGTTTAAAGCATTTAAAGATATGCTAGGATTATAGAAGATAGTAGAGGCTTAGTAAGCTTAAGGACAACTCCTAGGCCTGCCTTATAAGTTAGGTTATATAGTCTTATAAAGGAAAGTTTTTAAATCGACTCCTAGGCCTAGACCGCGAGTTAAGTTATATAGTCTTATAAAGGAACGCTTTTAGGAAATTTGACTCTTAGTCCTACCTTATAAGTAGGGTTAGTAATTTCAATAGAGGTTGCTATTAATTGATTATTTTTAATTTAAAGAGATACCTAAGAGTTAGATTAGCGCAAAAGGATAGTTATTATTTTCCTTAACTATAGGTTAATTGGAGTAAGGTCTAAGTAGGGGTATTAAGATAGGTAATATAGCTATTACTCCGATATATTATTATATAACCCTATTGCTTAATTAGTAGGATATTGATATATATATAACTATAAGAAAGAAAGGGGTAACCTTCCTTCCTTAACTCTTACTAATATATCGACTATCGACCTCTAGAAGCCTCCTTTACCTACTGCGCCGACTCACTTAAGCTCAATACCAAAGGGGTTATAAAGTAAGGAATCATACCTCTTATAATACAGGTTAGCTAAATAGGGAATTATACCTCCTATTCGCCGATTGCTCGCCTCTTACTATAAGTCTTATTCAACTTCTTACTAATAGTTATAGCGCAAGTGCTTTCCAAGGGAAGTTAATAATCTATTATCGGTCTAGCTAAGGCTTATAACCTATTAAGCTTAAGTGAGTCGGCGCAGTAGGTAAAAGAGGCTTCTAAAGGTCGATGGTCGATATATTAGTAAGAGTTAAGGAAGGAAGGTTACCCCTTTCTTCCCTATAGCTATATACGTGTCAATATCCTACTGATTAAGCAGTAGGGTCATATGATAATACATCGGAGTAATGGCTGTATTACCTATTTCAATATAATTTGTATATATACTAGTGCTAAGCAGAGGTTATACTCTTAGTCGTCATATTATTAATAACTCTTTCCCTTTGCTAGAGATAGCATTATAATATCTATTTATATCATTCCTAGTAGTCGACCGAAACCCTAATAAGTATAATAATATACTAGAAGACCTCTACTAAGCTCCTATTATAAGCTTAAAGAATAGTTCCCCCTATTACCAGGTCTTTAAAAACCCTTTGCTCTTCTCCTTAAAGAGGTGCCAGTATTACCCCTAGTACCTTTCCTGCCAACTCCCTACTAGCCGACGATAATAGCCTTAAAGTTACTATATTATAAGTTGAATTAGATTCCTTATAAGTCTAACTTATATCTATATTAGAAGAGTATAATAGGTATAATCGTAAGCTGAGTTCTATATACTAATAATTAATTGATTAGGAAAGAGATTTAAAAGACCTTTAAAACGCCTTTAAAGGTATCCTTAGATCAATTGAGAAAACACCTGCACTTAAACTCTAAAATCCCTCTGGTTTACTTACGTGCCCTTAGCGCTTTATAGACTTCGACCTACCTCCTTCTATTTCCTTTACTACGCGTAATAAGTAATGCGATAATTAAGACGATCCTTCTTTTGCTTCCCTTAACTAATATACTACTAGTTCACCTTTAGCTTAGCAGCTAAACCTCCCTTGCATTTATAATATATTAAACCTTACTTAAAAACTGTTTAATAGCTGTGATTACTATATTAAATACTAAAAGTATTGAGCTTAAGTGAGTCGGCGCAGTAGGTAAAGGAGGCTTCTAAAGGTCGATGGTCGATATATTAGTAAGAGTTAAGGAAGGAAGGTTACCCCTTTCTTCCCTATAGCTATATATATATTAATATCCTATTAATTAAGCAGTAGGGTTATATGATAATATATTAGAGTAATAACTATATTACTTATCTTAATACCCTTACTTAGACCTTATTCCGATTGACCTATAGTTAAGAAAATAATAATTATCCTTTTATACTAATCTAACTCTTAAGTATCTCTTTAAATTAAAAATAATCAATTAATAGCAACTTCTATTAAAATCACTAATCCTACTCGCAAGGTAGGACTAGGAGTTAAATTTCCTAAAAGCGTTCCTTTATAAGACTATATAACTTAACTCGCAGTCTAAGCCTAAGAGTTGATTTAAAAAAAACTTTCCTTTATAAAACTATATAACTTAATTCGCAAGGTAGGCCTAGGAGTCGTCCTTAAGCCTATTAAGCCCTTATTATCTTTTGCAACCCTAGTAAATCTTTAAATGCTTTGAACTTTGCAATTATCTCTAATAGCTTTATAAATCCATCTACTACTATTTGATTAATTAGGATATAGGTAATTAATAACTTATTCTTTATAATAAGGTTGCAGATAAAGTAGTAGGCAATATTAATATATTTCGATCGCTTATATAAGTATAGATTCTTTATAAGTGCAATCGCCTTTATATCATTTGCTTAAAGATTAATATAATTCCTATCTTTATTAAGATAGGTGATATAGCTATTACTCCGATGTATTGTTATATGACCCTACTGCTTAGTCAGTAGGATATTAATACGTATATAGCTATAGGGAAGAAAGGGGTAACCTTCCTTTCCTAACTCTTACTAATATATCGACCATCGACCTCTAGAAGCCTCCTTTACTTATTGCGCCGACTTACTTAAGCTTAATAGGTTATAAGCCCTAGCTAGACCGATAATAGATTATTAACTTCCCTTAGAAAGCACTTGCGCTATAACTATTAATAGGAAGTTGAATAAGACTTATAGTAAAAGGCGAGCAATCGGCGAGTAGGAGGTATGATTCCCTATTCAGCTAACCTATATTATAAGAGGTATGATTCCTTGCTCTATAACCCTTTGGTACTGCAAGAGGTATAATTCCTTGCTTTACTGTATTTTATAAGAGGTATGATTCCCTATTCAGCTAACCTATATTATAAGAGGTATGATTCCTTGCTCTATAACCCTTTGGTACTGCAAGAGGTATAATTCCTTGCTTTACTGTATTTTATAAGAGGTATGATTCCTTGCGTTATAGCCTAAAAACCCTTTTTAATAAAAGGACTTCCTTCCTATTTAATACTTCTATAATACCCTCTATTTAATCATTTTAACTTTTCGATAGGAGGAGTGCCTTTAACCATTTAATTTATTTGATTTTTAAATGCAATTCTATTTGAAATAGCAATAGCTTCTGATTCTGATTGAAACACTAGACCTAGAGACCTTTAACTCTCTTAAAAGAACTAGCAATAATAGTTCGACGATTTAAAGCTTTACTTTAAGAGCAAAGGCATTGAAATAGCGATTTAAAAGACACTTATTAAATACGCAAGAATAGCCTCTTATACTCCTTCTACTGATTCGTCTACTTCTACTTTAATAGCTAATACAACTGCTAAGGATTTGCTAAATATATTAAATAAGCTTAGCTTAAAAGCTTTAGTAGATAATAACTGAGAATCCTAAAGGCAGATTTTGAATATAGAAAAGGAGAAGGAGTATAGGCTAGCCTTAGCTAAATGCAAGCTTAAGATTAATAGAGGTTTAAGCGATAAAGATCGAGATTTTATTTGAGTTTATAATAATATAAAGATAAGATAGGATACTTTAAAAGTAAAATACTCTTAGACAACTGCCTTTAATACCTAGCATCTACTATAATAGATCACTTTATTTTAGTATAAAAAAGATAAAGATAGTAAGGATATAGATATAAATATAGACTCTACTTAGTCTATACTATATAAAGTAAGAAGAAGAGTAAGAGCCGCAGATCTTAAGATAGCTATAACTTTTAAGGAAACTCAGCTTTTCAATTTCCTACTTAATAGCCTTCCTCTTAAGTTTGCTATTATAAGATAATCTCTTCTTATCTAACCCAACCTTAAGATCTATAAGAAGATCGACCTCCTTTAAACTATTAAGTAAGACCTTAAAGGACGCTTTGAATTGGCAAATACTATATTATAAGGTAATAATAAGCCTAAGAAGAAGAAGGAGCGCAAGATAAGCCCTCGAGCTTATTAAGGATACTACTTCTATAATAGTGCTTATAATATTACTAATTATAAAGTTAAAAGGCAACTGATTGATATAGTTGCTAGCTTTAATATTAAGAAGCAATTAAAGTAGAAGTTAAGAAGCAAATTGCCCTTATCCTACCGAAGGCCGCAACTACTAAGGAAAGGCAAAGGAAAAGGCTATTTAGCTAAAACTTTAATAGATACCTCTTGTTGTGCAGAATGGGAGGAGTCTCCACTTATTCTGAAGACCCTCTATATGACTCTGCTGAGTCATAGACTCTCCCTTTTCTTTCCGAAGTCTCTTTACTATATATACATTAGATAATAATATAATTAATCATCTTCTCCTACTTCTACAAGCCTTTTAAGCGACCTAATAAAGGCCCTCTAGCCGACCGCACCATAGTTATAAGCCCTATAAGCACTTTAATATACTTTCTTTTTGTATACAACTGGCTAAAGGGCCCTTTAAGCTCTTAACCGACTTTTCGAGTATTTATAATAACTTAAAGGACTTTTATTTTCAATTAACAAATCTCTATTTTCTGATCGAACCTTATTTGCAAACTCTATTTATATACTTAACCTTTTTCACTAGACTCTATTTAATATATCTAACTCTTTAAGCATCTCTAAGCCTTACTTTAATACCTTTGCCTTTTAAGTGAAGTGGTTTAGTAAATATATATTCTTTGCTAAGCTTTATAATATTACTATTTTTACCGATCTAAGACTCCTATTTAAGTCAATTATAAAGACTGAGCCTTAAGCTCCCTTTATATAAGAGCTTAAGGAATTGGAAACGGCTAACCTTTGCGTAGTATACGCAAGGTCGTATAAAGAGTATATAATGACTTTATCTAAATAGATTTACGCCTGCTTTCCCTTAGGAGATCTATTAAAAGCTCTTTCTCTATAGGCCTTTTATAAGGATATTAAGGATAAATATAAAATCCTAATAAAGGAGTACTATATGCGTAAAGAGACTTAGAAGACCTAATGCAAATACTATAAACTACTATTAGAATAGGTCTTTAAGACTGTTGATAGAACGCGCTTAGCTTTTGCGATGGCTTAAGTACAAATCTAAGTTGAGAAGCTCTCCTTCTTAATACCTAATAGAGATACTCCTATAAGTGGAACCCTTGCTAATAACCTATATGCCAATTTAGTGAACTAGCAACTCTTACTCTAAGGCCTAGTATCTATTTTAAAGTATGATATTGCGCCTTCTAATAAGGCTATTTAGTCTTAGATAAGGCTTTAGTATTGCAATATATTATACTAAGGCAAGACTAGGAGAATTAATACTTAGTAGTAGATCTAAGAGTAGCAGGAGGCATATCGCCTAGTAAAATAATACAGTCTTCTTAAGATCAAAGGGAGACTAGGAGTTATTGACTTTTTAAACTTAATTGTAATAAAGATCAATCTGAGTTAGGCGACCCGCTTAAAGGAGGAAATAATTACTAATAAGTAAATAGGAACCCTATATAAGTACGACTTAATATAGCTAAGCCGCGCCTTAGTAGGTATTAAATCTAATAAAGCAATTGATAATAAAGGGCTAGCAGTTTTTACTACTTAAGAGTCTCTCTTAGATGCTGAAACCCCTTTATAAACTTTAGTAAGTAGCTTTCGAAATCGCTTTATAAGCTCTAAAAGGGAGATTAGGCCTAAGTGCCCTTATAAAGGCTTTAAAAATCACTATTAGAAGCCCTAGGATTATTAGAAACTATTATATACTATAGATAGGCGCAAGGAAAATATAAAGGTTCTCCCTTTGCGAGAGGAGGTCTTATAAATACAAAAGGCATTAAATGCAAGAGACTAGTTTAAAGGTCTCTAAGTATAGCTTAAGGAGAATGATATTATAGTAATAGCGATTGACAAATTTAAAGGAAAGGCTTTAGCCTTTAAAGAGGATAGTTTAGGCAAAAGGGAGAACTCACTAGTCTTTATAGTAATAGATCCCTTTGCCTTTAACGCTTTTAAAGAATCGTTTAATATTTACTACCTCTTTAAGCTAGAACGCTACCTACTCTCCTTAAGTATACTCCTTAATAATTGCGCGGCTACTTATATTGTTAATTTAAAGGATTTACTTATCGCAGGTACCTTTAAGCCTTTTAGCGACTTATAGCAATATATTAAAGCAAGTACTTTAAGACTCTTAATTATTAGGAAAGGTAATAGATATATAATAGACTCTCTTTTATAGTATAATAGCTCTCCTATAGGGATAACGCTTTATAATATTGCTATTATAAAGGAGTTTACTACTAATATTATCTCAGAAAGGCTCTTTGCGAATAAGGGTTTTTAATACTTTAAAGTAGACCTCACTTTGCGCTCTAGGAGCATTAGAGATTCTATAAAGCAAGCTTAATTAAAGCGTTGCTATAATCTCATTTTCTTTAAATATAAGCCTATTAAATATTTAAATCTCCTAAATATGCTTTAATATAACTTCTCTACTTTAATAGCGTTCCTTATAGCTAAGACGACGCTTTATAATAGGTTTTAGTCTAGCTATATACCTACTAAGGTATAGGATAATAATATATATACTTAGCACCTTCGCGCTAGCTACCTAGGCGCAGAGGCTCTTTAAGTGCTAGTCAAGTGCGCTAAAGGAGTAAAGATCAAGGGAATACAAAGGCTAGAGTGCCTTATATATATAGTAGCGTCTATTAGGTAAGTTATTTCTTATGCTACCTTTAAGAACTGATCTCTAAAGCCCTTCTTTAAGATCTCCTAGGATCTCTTTAACTTTTTAAATAACTTATATAATAGTTATTTATAAGTTCTTTTAATTAAGGACAAGTATAGTAATATACTTTAAACATTCCTACTAAGATTAAAGGGCAGAGATATAGTTATAAAGGTCCTTTAGGCCTTTAAAGTATAAGTAAAACGCTAATATAGGCTTTCTATTTGCAAGATTAAATAAGATAATAACACTTTAGTGATCTCTTTGATGGAAGACTCTCTTATAAAGTACTAGAGATAGGTAAAAGAGAAGGGAATCGATTTAAAGCTTACTCCTACTTATATATACTAACCTAATAGAGGCATAGAGTAAGTAGGAAGGGAGTTGATTAAATGCTTTATTAAAATAAGGATCTATACTAGGCTTCTAGTAAGCCTTTAGCTAAAGGTTATAAAGGCTATTATATACCTTTATAATATCTCCTTACTTATTAAGAAGAAGATGATCTTACTAAGCGAGGCTCTTTATAATTAATTTAAATAGTATTTTCGATTTTATAAGCCGCTGCTTATTAAGCAGATAATAGTAAGCTTAATGCCTAACTAGAGTCGCATTTATACGTATAGTACTTATGCATACCCTTTAATTAAAGAGAGGGAGGCAGGGAAGGACCGCCGAACCTTTAAAATTGAACTATAAAGGCACTTAAGTTACTTAATTAAATATATTACCTTTAATATTTATAGAATCTAGGTTCTTATACTTTAATAAGTAATAATAACTTATAATATGGAATTCGATAAGTCTCTCTTCTATAGTCTAGAAGCTAAGCGCGCAAATCCTATATTATATTAAGAACTTAAGATAACCCTTTAATTAATCGGAAAGGGAGAAGGAGCTTAGGATGCTAAGTTCGAAGGCATTTTCAAAGAATCGGAGCTTATTATAAGGCTAAATGTAATTACTATAAAAGAAGCTATTATATAAGAAGAGCCTATATCATAGACTGATGCTACTCTATAGCCTTTAATTAATAATATAAAAGGCCTTAACTTAAATTTAAATTCTTTAAGAGACTTATTTAAAAACTTAAAGGTAAAAGTAAGCGAATTAGAAGCTACTTTGCCAATCTTTAAGAAGGCAAATAGCAACTAAAGCTTAAGGGTAATAATTCCTTATAAAGGCCCTATTAAAGAAGGAACTATAGATAACTCTAAAGGAGTCTTTAAAGACAAGTTTTATAAGGCAATCGGCAGATCTTTAGCTATTATTTTATATAAGAATAGAGATAGCTTAAAGGCTTTAAGATAGAGTCTTTAATTATAAAAGCAAGCCCTAATAAACTTTAGTAGAAGGCTAGAGGCACTACTACTAAGATCTAAGAGAAGCTTTAACAGTCTTATAAAAAGCGACCTAATAAGAGGAGTAGGCCTTAATAATATAATACCTTAAGTTATAATACTAGCTTAAAGACTATAGACTTAAGAGATAGAGCTACCTAGACTTTTAAAGGAACCTTTAGTAATAATAAAAATAGAAGAGGAGACTTATAAAGAAAAGTATAAAAAGGAACTCCCTTTTCTTAAGTAAAAGAGGATAAGACGCTTAAGTGTTAAGCAATAGGAGACTTTAAAAGTATATACTACTACTTTAAAGTATATACTCTTTTAAAGTAATATTGATTTACCTTACTCCTTATATATATAGGAGTTTATATTAACCTTTTAAGCAAACGAATAGATAAGGGAGGATAGAAAGGACTATTTGATAGTTTATATAATTATTAAAGCTATAATTAATAGTTAGGCAAAGGATAGAGCGTAGTCTCCTAATTGCCTATAGTACTAAGGCTCTCTACCAAAGCCTTTGAAAGGATAGCTAGACCTAAAGAAGCACCCTTTTAGCAAACGGTTTAAAGAAGGAAGGCGCTAAGAGATTAGGAATTTAAAATCTCAAAGTTACTAGAGAATTATATAAAGGGATTACTTAAAGCCTTTGCCGATACTATTAAAATAGGTTTTTACTTATAAGGTTAATAGCTCTAGTAAGCTTTTAAAGTGCCGATTATAGCTAATTATATAAAGGGATCTTTAAGATAAAGCTTTAATTTTCTTAACCTACGTAGCTACGCTTATAGTAAGGTCTTTTAAAGTACTAATAGCGCTTACTATATACTTTAATATAAAAGTAAAGCAGTTTAATATTATTAATATATTTATTAATACTCTTAAAGACCTAAGGAGTGCTTTAATCATATGCTTCTTATTAAATGGCTTTAAGCGCCTTAGTATAGTAGTAGAACTGGACCGCGCGCTTTATAAGTTAAAAGACTCTTTAGCGCTATAGTATAGGAACTTCGTAGGAACGCTTAAAGGCCTTTAACTTAAGCTACTAGGCGAGGAGCCTTATATTTTTATAATAAAGGATCGTATAGTCTTTATAGCATTTTATATTAATAATATTTAAGTATTATATAAGGCCTTTAACTTAAATTAGGCAACTTGTTTAATTGAAGACTTAAAGAGGGCATATAAGCTTACTATTATAAGAGATATCTCTTAATTCCTTAAAGTAAGGATTTTTTAAGATAAGAAAGCAAAGAGGATCTTCTTAGTTTATAATACTTATATTAAGAAGATCGCTTAAAAGTTTAAAGCTAATATAAGAAGAGTGCTTAATACTCTACTACTAAAGAAGGAGTTTATTAAGAACTTAGGGCAAGCTTTTTTAAAAAAGGTAAAGGAGTACTAAGAGAAAATAGGCTCTATTCTTTATATAGCGATTATAATATACTTAGATAT
The DNA here is from genome assembly GCA_024741835.1 of Diplocarpon mali. NCBI lineage: Eukaryota > Fungi > Ascomycota > Leotiomycetes > Helotiales > Drepanopezizaceae > Diplocarpon > Diplocarpon mali. The sequence goes on along the minus strand of JAENRP010000386.1, from coordinate 4,028 downwards.
TGCGTTTATAACCTTTTAACTATCTTTCTTTTTAATTAATTTAAGCTTTAAGTACCTCTTAACCGCGGATTAGACGCTTTAATACTTATATAGCACGTGCTTCTTAAGAATTGCCTATAGCTTTAAGGCTAAGGAATACCAATTGGTTATATCTTTAAATACTTTTTTTAAAGATAATTGAAAGACCTATAGATCCTCTTAAGGATATGTCTTCTTCTTATTTAAAGGACTGATTATTTAGAAAGCGAATTGCCAAGCGACTATTATATTCTCTTTTATTAAAGTAAAACTCTATAGTATAGTTTCTATTATAAAAGAGATAATAGTTATAAAACGCCTCTTTAAAGAGATTCGTATAAACTCCTTCTTTAAATAGAATATATATTATAATAACTAATAGATAATTTAGCTAATTATTATAAAGAATAAGAAGATTAAAATAAGCCTTTGATATATCGAAATTAATAATATATAAATCTGCTAAGAGTATTAAAGAGGAAGCTTTTAAATAATCTACCTTCTTATTAAAGAGATATACGCAAATAGGCTTATTAAGAACCTAGACCGCTAGAAGTTTAAAAGCTTTATTTATTTATTAAACCTTTAAAGCTTTTAAATAATCGTTTAGCAACTTGCACTTACTAATAAGTAGTCACTTATTATTAAGAGACTTATACTTATAAGCTCTTACTCTTTTATAGTTATATTTATTATTTTCTTTTATAAAGCGTATTACAAAAGCTTTCCTTTTTTAAAATATAGAATAGGTAACGTTCTTAAGCCGCTATTAAAGGGCATAACCCTCTCTTAGATTCTCCTAGCTAGGGCCAGGAGCTAGGACGCTATAGCCAAGAGCTCTATATAGATCTCCTTCTAAGAGAGGCCTACCGGCACTCCCTCGGCCAGAGGCCTGCTGGCGAATATACTAGCGATAGCAAGGGCGAAGGCGGGAGGTGCGGTAGAGGCGACAGGGGCGAGGGCGGTAGGGGCGAGGACGGGCGTAGAGGCGATAAGGGCCAGGGAGACGAAGGGAGATACAAAAGGGTCGGCGGCGGCGGCGGCAGTAGGGATAGGAGCGGCAGAGGCAAGCGGGGGGAATAGGGCAGCAGAGGACAGGCTAGCAGCAAACGGAAACAGAATGCCAGGAGCAAAGGAGGCAATAGTATGACGGCTCGAGCATAATACCACGCAGCGTAATACAAGGGGCCCGATTCATCCTTAGAATATTCAATTAAGGAGGGAAGCTCTAAGGTATAAGGAATCTACGGTATATATATATGTGTGCGCTAAGCGAGGGCGCTAGCGCACGCCTAATCAGGTGATCGAAGCACGTGATCCCTAATTAGGTGATAACCGTTATATTATCCCCCCCTTTGAAAAAAGCTGGCCTCCAGCTTTCTTATAGAACTCCTAAAGGTCATTCCCAGGTCCTTTATTCGGATCGCAGATCTATATACCTTCTTATACACTTTAAAGCGCTAGTATACTTCAGCCTATATGTCCGGACCCTCTTGCAGCTGCTGTGCCAGCTGGCCTGTATAACCCCTATATATATAGCCTTTATGCCCCCTAGTCGAAAATCCTAAGGTTTATCGCGAAAAACAAATGCTAAAGAGCCGTTGTATAGCAAGGAGGTCGGCATGCCGTAGAGGTAAAGTATTCGAAGTATGACGTATTCGAATAGAGAGGTCGATACGGCTTCCAAAGATGCCGAAGAAGAAGGCGTATAGCAGCATATAAGCTCTGCAAAGGTCTGCTAAGAAAGCTGCAGAAGGTTGTTTGCAAAAGGCTCAGCGAAGAAGCATGCTACGAAGAGGTATATTCGAGGTATGGCGGCTCGAAGAAGAAGGTAGGAAGGCGTAATCAAAGATTTTTCGAAGGAGGTCGATTCGAAAAGAAGAAGCTATAGTAGCTGAGAGGGTAGCGTAGTAATAGTAGTGCTCGAAGTATAGCGTATTTGAGCTGGCGTAAGAGGAAGTCGGTTTAAAGTGGAAAAGGGGTTTATTTGCTCAAGTAGGGCGATTCGAGCAAGAGTAGGTCGAAGCAGGAGACAGAGGCGTATTTGAGTATTAAGGGGCATATTATAATATAATATAATAAACGTAGGTGATCGAAACAGAGGTCAACGACTTATTCACTAATCTAAATAAATAAATAAACGTATTATATTATATTAAACAAATATATTATATTGTATCGTATTATATTATATACTACAGCTTGCATTTAAAGGCTAAGGAATTGAATATAATATGACGGCTTAAGTATAATACTACGCAGCGCAATACAAGGGGCCCGATTCATCCTTAGAATATTCAATTAAGGAGGGAAGCTCTAAGGTACGAGGAATCTACGGTACATATATGTGTGTGCGCTAAGCGAGGGCGCTAGCGCACGCCCAATCAGGTGATCGAAGCACGTGATCCCTAATCAGGTGACAACCGTCACAAATAGCACCACTACTCGCAAGAGTAGCAGGCCTTCCTAATATTAGGGTCCGATCGCTCCTATCTTTTAAAATCAGCCTAGAACTTAATAAGACTTAATAAGATATACTATAGAAGCTTTAGAGCGCACCCTTTACTATATTAAGCAGTAGTACCACCTCTTCCTTAAAGGCGCCGCAGGCGCGGGCCGATATAATAGCCTCTTAAGAGGCGAAGAGAGGTCCGCTAGCCTATTAGCAGCTATTGCTTAGTACTATATAATAAATGCAACGCGTACTAAAGGTACTATTAAAGTACTAATAATCGAGATTGCTAATACTCCTATATACGATATAACGCATATATGCATTATCGTACTCTATTATAGGCTTAGGCATATAGCGCGCAGCAGGGGCGGGGCTCTTAGGTGGCGGCGGCAGCGGTAGGGGCGGCAGCGGCGGCAGAGGTGACGGCAGCGGCGGCTTATTGCCTAGCAGGCGCTAGGACGATCGCGCTAGGGTTGCAGCTCCTAAGGGAGCGCTAGCGACCTAGCGCAAAGTCAGTATAACGCAGGGTATAAGGACTCTAAGGGTCTTACTTTGCAAGGGCAGCTAGGGCTATAATAAGCAAGAGTTCCTTTTATATTTAAAAATTATTAGTATAAAGACGATATTTTAAATAATAAAGGAGGGTTGTTTTTAAAAGAAGGAAAGGAGAACCTCTATAATAGAAATACTTTATAAGAAGCCTAATAGAGCACTAGCGTAGAATCGCAAAGATTCTTAAATGCGCTTATTGCCTATAGCGACCCTTCTTATTCTAAAAGGAATAACCTCTAAAGGGGCAGTATATAAGATAGAGCCTCTTTTCTTTACAACTGCTATTCTTTCTTTTGTTTTTATAGCTAAGCGATTCTAAGAGCATCGCCTAATTAAGGGGTATATTGTATAGAATAGGAGGAGTCTCCACTTATTCTGAAGACCCTCTACGTGACTCTGCTAAGTCATAGACTCTCCCTTTTCTTTCCGAAGTCTCCTTACCATATATATATTAAATAATAATACAATCAATCATCTTCTCCTACTTCTGCAAGCCTCCTAAGCGACCTAATGAAGGCCCTCCAGCCGACCGCACCATACCTTTAATAACGATAGTAGGTCATTTGAACCTAAATCCACTTTTAATAATTCAAATGATAATTATAATAAAGATGCCTATATTTTAAAAGCCGATCTTTATAAGATCCTTAAATCCGACTGGTATAGTAATACTAGTTGTATAGCATATATAATTAATAAATCCTACCTATTTAAAGGCCTACTTATTAAAATAAAAAGGCGCTCTATTAAGGTTAGTAGTAAAAGGTTATATATAGACTTAATAGGTATAATAGAGATAAATATCGCTAGCATTTCTTTCCTTTTGCAAAATGTTCTCCTTATACTTAGCTTAAGTATTAATCTTTCATTTAATTGCAAGATCTATGCGAAGTTAAATTATATAAGAGTTTTTAATAATCAATTTATATAGTTTATAAATAATAATTATAAAGTAATCTTTAAAGCTAAAATTAAAGATAGACTTTATATTATCTTAAAGGTA